>LUGF01022580.1:27283-44729 GCA_001625245.1 Calycopis cecrops | reverse complement strand
CAACGGCGCAGTGGAAAAACGAAACCACGGTGCCGTCGCCGTGCCGTCGCCGTGCCGGTGTCGTGCCGTTGCCGGGCCGGTGCCGGGCCGGCTAATGGAAAAACGCACATTCGGCTACATTAAAATATTATAATACACATGTCTTTTTTATGGTATAGGGGGGCAAACGAGCAGTCGGTTCAGTACTACCGACGGCCATAGACATGTACATGGAAGCTATACAGATGCGCTGCCCTCCTTTCTCTTTCCATCTCAATGGGCCACCCCATACTAGGACACCGCATGTAACGCTACAGCACAGCTGTCACTTTACGCCGGTCTCGTGGAAACTAGAGGTACCTCCTCGGTCGTGCCGGCCCAATTCTGCTGCATGCATCCATGCAGTGTGGCATTACCTCTTACTAAATATACCTGATACTAATGAAATGTTCCGATTTCAGTCATGTAATATCAACGTACCTAGTGAACAAATATTTTGAAGGCCATGCCATTTATCCAACCGATCCGCAGCAACGAGCGATCATAGATCAGAGACTTCACTTCGATGGCGGTGTACTCTTCCCCGCACTGAGGAAGACGGTGGTAATGATCATTGAATGCCATCCATGATCTTAGTAATATTATAAATACGAAAGTTTGTATGTTTGTTTATTTGTTTGTTACTCCTTCACGTAAAAACTGAGAACCGATTTTCATTAAATTTGACACACACATAGAGGGTTACTTAGATAGGATAGTTTTTATCCCGAAAAAAATGCTTCTATGCCATGGGATGATTTTCCGCGATATCGAAATTTACGCGAGTGAAACCGCGAGGCGCAGCTATAATATAATAATACCAGTTGTTTCATCCACGTAAGTTTCGATCCCGTGGAAATATCGAGATGAAAAATAGATGTTTGCCGATTCTTAAACCTACCCGATATGCACTCAACATTTCATAAGAATCGGTCGAGTCTCGAAGGAATGTGGTGGTGTGGTATATCTATAAAAAATGTTAAAACGTAGTGCCATGCTGCATTTATTGATATTTGGTCGGCACAACCTTTTACTCACACAGGTATCGCAAGTACAATTTAAAAACACATTAATGTGTATTTTATTTAGTAAGAGGTAGTGCCACACTGCTTGGATGTATGCAGGCGAATTAGGCAAGCACGCTGCACGACCGGGGTTGTACCTCTCGCTTATACGACACCGGCGTAAAGTGATATATGTGCTGTCGCTTTTCGGTGTAAGTAGCTGGTGGTCTATGAAGGAGGAAGAGGAAGGGGGGCAACGCATCTTGTCTATGGGTAGTCATGAAAAAGTCTCCGATTCCTCGTTTGCGATTTTATACTGTAGAAACAAATACTCATTTCAGATGGACCTGGTCTCCAATAAATGTATACGCGCTGAGAACATCACAAACATCAAGACCGGGTATGAGTTGACTGAACTGGTCTTGAAGTCCGATTGGATAGCTGGAGACCATCTTACACTGGCTGATATCTGCTGTGTGGCGACTATCAGTTCACTTAACGCCATCATTCCCATTGATGCTGACATGTAGGTATCTGATTTAACGTATAACGTGTAAAGTAGTAGCTGTGCTGTAGCTTTTCGGGCGGTGTGTAAGTAGTAGTGGAGGGGGAGGAGGAAGCAGGGCAACGCATCTGTAAAACCTCTATGCGGATGTCTATTGGCGTCGTTAATGATGAAAATGGCTCTGATTGCTTGTTTGCCCCCCCCCCCTAAACCATAATATAAAATATTATCATGATGATACTGGATTAAAATATTAAAACTTGTTAACTTTTTATAATATGAGTATATTTTTACAGGTATCCAAATTTAAAAATTTGGTTACTTCGTTGCTCCGAGTTGGACTTCTTCAAATCCTGTAACGCGCCTGGATTGACCCTCTTTAAGGAGGCAATGTTTCCGTAGAAATTTCATCTATGTTACTGTACTGAATGATAGAAACGGGGCTTAAAAGCTATATATATTTGTTCAAGACTGTAAAATTAATATGAATAAGTCTTCACATGTAGCCTAGTAATTAAAATTTCACCTGAATAAATGCTTCAACTGTAAAAAAAAATCATAAATACTTTTGCATTTATTTTTATAATAAATATATACTTATCAATGCATGAAGGTTACATATCTGCTACTGATCACAGATATTATAGAATTTGACCTGTGAATAATTAGTTCTGGGATTTTTTTTCGTAGGTCCCAAAAAAAAAATTTTTGGAAATTTATTAGGGGCCTGATACGCTCTACTTTTTAAATTTAGACTCCCAGTGACCCCCCCGAGTGATAGAAGAGTGAAGAAGTGATCGAAAGAAATACAAGAACTAATTATTATTCACGGGTAGGATCGATTTTTTGGACAAGTGTAATGACTGGACTATATATTAAATATGGAATTATGGTAGATTAATTTTTAAAAAATGTATTTCCTGAGAAGTTGTGCCTGCTGCTTGAGCAAAAATGCACAATGTAACATAATTGGGTGAGCGCTACAACTCGCATAAAGTTACCACCGTAAACTGACTGCGCTGCTGTCGCTTTTCGTGCGATGTTGTACACATCGTGTAAGTAGTAGAGTACTACATAAATAAAGGAAGAAGGAGAGCAACGCATCTATATAATCTCTATGCAGATGTATATGGAAATGGCGTCGGTGGTCATCAGGAATGTCAATTGCATCCTTGTCTTATAAATTAAATGATATTATGATGAGTGAAGCAACCAGGACATTCTGTGGTACACTTTACGGTAAAACTTATACGTATGAACTTTAAAATAGTAATTTAAATATACATGTCTGTATAGAAAGAAAGAAAAAATTTATTTGATCACAGTTCAAGAGAACAACAAGTGTAGATACAAGATAACACATAATGACAATAACATTATATTATGACATTAAGATAGGTACTTCACGGACGCGGTAAGTTGGGACCTGGCAAGAATGCGAAGAATGCTCTCTAGCCCCGCACTTCTCCCGATGTCGCCGTAATAATATGGCGATATCGAGGGCGGTGTGGTAGAGAGCGGGGAATGGAATTTTTGCCAGGTCCCTACTTACCGCGTCCGTGTTATACCTAACATAAAGATCAAGGAAGTGCCAAAACGGTTTTCAAACATACCTATAAGATGATGATGATATTAAATGTATATATTGTGTTGTTTATAAAAAAAACTGAATACATTCTCAAACCTTACTAAACTAATAGCTTCACCTGTTTTTGCTTATAAATATTCATTTACTTTATTAGTTTAGATATACTTTTATTTGCGTAAGTTATGAAGAAAGATAAACAGAAATATATTTGAATTGGTGGATTCTTAAAAAACCTCACATCTTTTTCTTGGAAACGTATTTACTATTCTCGACGTAGTTTACTGACTTCTTATTTGCATTACTTTTCTTGTCATAATCTTCTCTCTCAATCTTCATCCCTCATAACATGTATCTACCCTCTCACAATCACGTAACCTTTGGGTGCATTTTCGTTACACATGAGGCAAACGAACAGTAATACCAAATAGTTATTTACGAGCAGTAATACCAATTAAAAATGTCAGCTCTATATTGCATTGGGCGTCGGTTACCACAAAATGACTTTGATTTCTCGTTTGGGACAAACTATGACCTAAAAATACCATAAGCACAAAACAAAAAAAGTTTGTAAAGAAAAAAGAGCCATTAAAAATATTTTATATTTTGATTTTAGTCGTCTACTACTTCATGTTTGGTCCTTATTCTGTAAAAAGAATCATGTGCATTAAAAACAAACAAAGAATATTTTATTGTTGTTGTTTTAAATAGAGCTCTTTATTTAAATCAAACGCTTTTCTAGGCTAACTACACATATGCGTAATACAAATCCCATACATTCAAGTACCAATTTCATTATTCTAGTATCTGATGCGTTTTATTCACAATTTCACAGCTGCAAAATGAGGATTGACATAAAATTTAAGCCCAGAATGGAAACTCGAGTAGCGCACTAAAAGAGAAAAAAAATCTTTAAACGCTCTTAAAAATGGATTTTATGGATGACGGAATTTAAAATGACACCCTAGTTTGGGAGCACGCACGAAAAAAAATTTTGCGAATATTTAACAGCTTTTAATATAAATATAACGTACCATATCAAATAAAATAATAATACTATTTTATAATTGTTATATACTACATATTAAAGCTTTGTTAAACTGAAAGCCACAGTAAATGTTTCAGTAACATGAAGAAGTTGCTTTTGCTGAATTGCTGCTTTCGTTTCGGTTGCAAAGGGATCAGACCTATACAGTATTTACTGTGGCTTTCAGTTTTACCAAAGCTTTAATAGAAAAGATTAAATAAAAATAGTACTATTATTTTATTTAATATTGTACGTTATATTTGTATAAAATTTTGTCTAAAACTGTAGTTTTTGAGTAAAAGAACAACCAACACATTTATAGCCTTTCATCAGGCTGGCTGTAATTCATAATAATATATAAATTTCCTTCTTCTATAAGTGCCCAAAAGGCATAACAGAAGAATGGAGTGTATAAGTGAACTACACACTTTAACTTATCCGAGTACCTAGATGAGGTTAGAGTAATATCTAAGAAGCTTAATTAATAGCCACACATGCAAACGACGCTAAATCGGGGCTTTTTAAGTCCATTAAAACAAATATACTTGAAAAATTTTTTTTCATCTTATTTTCAAGCACGCTTAGTTAAATATATAGTATTTACTACAGTAGTAGTACATTGTATTTAGGATAATGATGATAATACATTTTTTCATCACACGTCAAAATGCAACTCATATGGTACATTTTTTTTCAAAAATAAAACCACTATATTTTTTTGCCTGTGCTGCTGCTGAGTGAGAGACGTAGCTGATGTCAGGAAATGATAGACTGTCCCTTAAGATGCTATTATATTAGTAAACCTTAAAAGAGTTGTCAGTTAGATGAAAGGTCGTATGAGGAGAGTGTTAATTACAGTTCGTTGTTCCTAATGTATGGTTCTTTGCTTCTTTATACATTCCTGTACAAATAGGGAATAGTACCGAAAGGGTGATTAAATATTGTTCGACTATTATAATTTGATAAATGATTATTTTAATGACATTGTATTGGCGCAATTTGTTAAGCTTCAAAATAGCACGAAACATAACATACAATTGCGTTAATCAGATTATTCTGTTTGAAACAACCTTTAGTAATTGAATTTTTGGCTCTAAAGTAAAGCCCAAAAGAAAATAACTAAGGTTCAAGTAATCTCCCCTTCATACTTAAAACATTGTAATCTTTTGTAGAACCTCAAAGACGTAATCCTCAAAGCAAAGCTTTAATGTGTTAGGCAACTTATTTCAATACCAAAAGATGCAAATTGTCTGATTACTTTAGTGAGTAAAAATGGGGTTACCACAATCTATGACTTTAGTTGGATACATCTTTTTATTGTTGAAAATATTATGGGAGTTCAGCATTGCCAAATCAAATGAAAAAAATGAAAAATCTGCATAAAAAAACTTTAAGAACAGTTGTTTGTCTAATAATAGTAATTTGACTTATGCCAAATGATTTTATTTATATAAATAACACTTATTGAAGTAAAACTTTTTTACGCGCGCTCGATATGGGAAGTAAGCTAGGGAGAGCGTTGTAAAAATGTGTTGATGTGGCGAGGCTGAAAAGAACGAAATTTGTCATTTTAATTCAAAATTCAAATTCGGTCTAAGTGAAACTTTTTGTATTGAAAAAATAAATATCTTATGACATGTTGTTATTATAATAGTTTAAGTATTAAATCAATAATTAAGTTATACTTCAGTTGTGTGGTCTAAAGCACACACATTTTTTCATGTAGATAATGACTTAGGCGTTAGTATAGTGGTCGGTACTGTTTTTTAACTAAAGTATAAATCACGTAAAGCGATATATAAGATAAATTCTATTCTTAACTTTTAAAGTTATTGTGATCATTCAATGAACTATTTTAGTAACGTTTGTTGTTACTACTACGTTACTACTACTGTTACTACTACGTTACTACTATAGTAACGTAGTAGTAACAAGCTACTTTACAATCTTACTAATCAGACAACTATGTTTCCTTCGATGTGTTATGAATATCACCCTGTCTGAGAGTAGTAAGGACTAGTTAATGTGAAATAAATATTCATAACAGCGTTTTCGCTTGCTCCCTCATCTTAAATTGAGAAGGATGCGTGACTTTCATGTTCAGGTAGTTTAAGTGTCACGTGTACACTTATGCCTCCTAGGTTCCGATGCCAAACGTGCGTATGTCTATGTCAAACACGTGCCCGTGTTGAGCTAAATTCGTCACAGATATAAATCAATATTTGGTATAACACAAAATTGTATATTTGTTTTGTTTATCTTTAACAATCTGCCATTCTTTCTGATTTTTATACCGATATTTTCTAGCTGAGTCGCTTTTATGTTACAAAAGTTTGTTTATAATAAAAGTATCTATAAACTATATCCTAATGGACACACTATTAAACATATGTGTTAAACGAATAAAACAGTTTAAGTGAATAAACGAAACGTTTCCACAAAATTGAAACCTCATGGTCTCTTGCCAGAGTATTTTGTTACTATGCAACTTCGCTCATTATACAACTATTATAGCATAATGCACTTTCATTGCGCCACTGGAATTAAGCGATTGTATACTTTTAGTTGATTTACATAATTATGCTTCATAATTTATTTTCATTTTTAAAGCCATACATTTTGAATTTAAACTAATCACATCACAGCACACAGACAGAAGGCCGGCCTTAAATAACAGTTACTCTGAATTATTTCTTGTTTATTAATTATGTTTTATTTACTAATTACCATTGATCAATAAAGCGATTTAAGAATTTAGGGTAAGAAACATGCCATACTTCACTGCAGTTTTTCAGGCTAGCACGACCGAGGAAGTTTAATAATAATGCAACAAAGTGACAGCTATGCCATCGCGTTTAGACGATTTTACTTCTCGTGGTTTGAAGAAGGATCAAGAAGGTAACATGCCTTGTACAGGCATTTGCGGGTGTTTCGATCCTAATTATCCAAATATTCATATTATTAGATTAAATAAATAAATAAATAAATATGTATTTATTTTGCAAAGATACATATACAATTATTATTACAGTACAGTACAGTTTTTATAAAACAACATTTATATCTTGCAAAATCGGCCCCAAGCTCGGCATTTGCTGACTGACGTCGGCACCGATCTTCCGCTTGAGCCACTTAATGACATCACGGTCGCGCCAACAAGTAACTTAATAGTAGGTAACAGAAAAGTTTAAACATTTAAAAAGTTTACATTTACGTTAACATTTTATTATATCAATTACATACATTTTTCCTTGGTAAATGTCATATAGACAAACCTTGGCCAATACTCAAAAACAAGAGGAAGAAGAAGTTAAACACAAGTGTCAAACTCACAAACAAATAACAAGGACACAAATATGAAATGGAAATTTATACAAATATTTAGTTTTTAAGTTAACAGTTTTAAGATTCTAGAAATTTGACATAAAGATTTAAACAATTACAAATGACAATGCTATACAATGCTGGTCGGATTAAAATATTACACTATGCACCCAGATTTAAGAGCATTTTGGTAAGATGTTACGTTACATCTTATTACTTACTATAATATACTCTGATCGTGAACTAAGTTTTCGTGTGTTTGTTGAGTCCCAGTTGTAAAATGTCTCTTAATTTTAACTTATATATGCGATAATTCGTTATATTACTAATTGGTGGTGGTATGTTGTTCCAGCACTTGCTAGTGGCATAGCGGAAACTGCCCCTAAATGACGCCGTCTTGTGTTTTTGCACCGCTAACTGTTCGGAGCATTGACGTGAATCACATGTCCTAAAGCTAGACTTCCACTCGAGCTTATTATATAAATACAAAGGTTCCTCGCGCTTCAACACTCCGAAAAGAAGACACGCTAGATGAAATTTGCGACAGTGTTTCATTTTTATTATCGAATGCTCATTTAAGAAGGGAGTAACATGTCCTCTGGTGGGTACGTCAAAGCAGAAACGAGCACAAGCATTTTGTATTCTTTTAATAAGTCTCTGTGTTTTGGCAGTTAGACGAGAGCCATAAACAATATCAGTGTAATTCAATTTGGACAGTATTAACGACTCTATAAGACGGATACGTAGACTAACTCCCAGATGGGGCCTCACTCTGTAAAGGATTTTCATGCGATAGAAACAATTTCTTACTAAACTTATTATGTGATTTTCAAAACGAAGATCACAGTCCATTTTTAAACCTAGATTATTTGCTTCGCATACTCTTTCAATAGGATGATCCATTAATAGTACATCAATTGTATAATGCAGCCTGGATATTTGAAATTTAGTTCCTCAAATCATGTACTTCGATTTATTAGGTTTCAGGAGTAGGCTATTTTTCTTAGACCATAATAAAATTCGGCTGAGATCTTCGTTTAGTTTATTTACAGCTATATTAATCTCATTTGGTTCACAGGAGATGTAAGTTTGTGTATCATCTGCATAAAAGTAATACTTACAGCGTAAAATATGATCTTTTATATCTGCTGAATATAGTAAATAAAAATATGCCCTAAAATAGAGCCCTGTGGCACGCCCCTATATATAGCCATTCTGTCAGAGAGCAGAGAAGAGCCATCATGTTTTGTTATTTTAACGTATTGATAGCGTTCACTGAGGTAGCTGCTAAACCACTGCACGGCGCTACTGTCAAATCCATAGTAACTCAGTTTTGATAGGAGGAGATTTATATTTAGAGAATCAAAAGCTCATGAGAAATCAAGTAATACGAGCAGAATGCACATGCCTTGGTCCTGGGATAGTAAAATGTCATCAGTCACGTCAAGTAATGCAGTGACCGTACTGCGACCCTTCCTAAAACCGGACAGTGTCTCTGGTAACATGTTGTTTGTTTCTAAATAATTTGTTACTTGTTCGAAGACTACTTTCTCTAATACCTTCGATAGGCATGGCAGGATGCTTATTGGCCTCAAATGCTTTAGTGCTCTGGGATTTGTAGTTTTAAGCAGAGGTCGCACCACCGCCAACTTCCAAGCATCTGGATAGGTAGAGGTTGAAATAGACACATTCACCATAGAAGTAATTGTTTCTAATGAATCAGGAAGGGTTAACAAAGGCATTTTTAAATTTATTAAGTCACACCCCTCTGCTTCTGATTTATTTGATTTTATAATTTGGAAAATTTTATTTGATGTGACTGTGTTAAGAGGAAATGTGGCTTCACTGAAATTATGAAATTCAAAGTAAGTTATGTTGGATAGTGAAGTATCAGGTAAATTAGGGAAATTTATAAAGTTGTAGTTTATTACATTGGGGTCATTAAATTGGGGTGGCAGTTCTATAGTCCTTCTAGGCAGCATGTATGTTTTAATGATTTTCCATAACAATTTAGGGTTGTGTATTTTATTATTGATGTTATGTTTGTAATAAGCAGATTTTTCATAGAAGATTGCCTTATTTACAATTGATTTGAATGATAATGTACATATAAATACGGATCTTCCATCCAACTTTTTCTAAACGTAAGTATTTCTTAACGGCTACGATTATTAGTTACAATAATGATGGAAAAATGACATCGGAAATGATGATAGTAGTAGATAGATTGTAGTGTAATGAATATCACATCACTAATATTAACCCGGCGTCATGGGGGTTGGGTCTGTGAGACCCATTACATTTTATTTAGCTTATAGTTCAATTACGACGCGTGCTACTTTGTCGCTCTTCTCAGTAGCTGGAGCTGTCGAGTTGTTCTATGCGTCGCAGGTAACACATAAGTCGTGCCACGATCGCAGTGGATGTTAGACGAGCACAAAGTTGAAAAAGGTATGTGAGACCCATCCCCGCAGTTGGTGTTATAATTTCGCGCCATTTTATGTACATATTATTTTAATTGTTTTTAGTGTGTTTATGCTTTTATTTTTGTGTTTTTGTTGTTGTTTATTATTTACGTTGCTAAAATACAGTTAAGTGTATCTTATTTGTGTTTTTTGTAGGTGCTTAAGAAAAATTAACATTGGAGAGAAGAGAAAGACGGCAAAATCTGTCGATTTTAGCAGTCTGACTCTGATTCTTTGTTGTCAGACCAAAAGTATGAAGTAGAAGAAGATAATTTGAGAGAGTGTATTTATCCCAGTGACACAGAGCAAGAAATCTCTAAGTCTGATGATTATAATGTTCCGTTTTCTACGCTGGTGGATAGAAATCGTTTGCCAGAGTTAGAGGGGCAGCCTGAATCTGGATCTACTAGTCCAGACGATTTTTTACGCTTCATTGAACATTGCTGCTATAAATAGCCTAATAATATATAAAAATAATAACTGTTCAAAAACAAAACGAAGGAAACTTATTAAAAACCTAGGCCTCAGTCTTGTCACGGAAGACCTAAAATTTCGCCAAAATGTATCCGTCCCTCCACGTGAGTTGCGACAAAAAATTGGAAAATTTGTTGATGAACTTTCAGGGAAACCACCAGCAAAAAAATCTAATATTCGCAAAAGGTGCCAAGTGTGTCTCGCAAAGAAAGACCCGAAAACAAATTACACTTGCAAAAGTTGTAACAAAAGTATTTGCTTAGAACATGTTGTGTTTCTGCGCTGACTGTACAAATGATGATAATGATGATAAGTGATTTTTTTTTTTGAAAGATAATTTAATATACTATGAAAAAGTGCCATTAAAATGTTAAGACTGATTGTTAAATTAGTATAATTAATTTTAAATAGAAGAGAATAATTTTGTTAATATTTTTGGTTTGTTGTTAGATGCTCTAATAAATGTGATTAAAACATAATACAATATAGTATTTTTTATTTTATTTATTTAACATGGATACCTAACAAACTAAACATAAATAATTATTATTACTTTTATTTACAAACTGTGGAAATAACTGATATCTAATAACGGGTCTGTGAGACCCACCCCGCAGTCCGTGTAACACTTTTCCACCCCCCTGGCGCCGGGTTAAAGGTGATGATAGATAATAAAGTACTGTGTATTATGTGTCCGAAATTCTATAAATGGCCGGAAAAACGTAATAACGGGGGCTTTTAGAAATTTATGAGGCTGTATGAAAAGACAATGTTATTAATATGTGATAATTTATGATGGGAAGCCCGTGATTATATTACAGTATCATTATTAGCCAATTAAATACATAATATAAAGACCTAAAAAAACTAAATTTTATGCAAAGCTTAAGTGCACAAATCTTTAGGACTGAAGAGGTACCTTTTGCTCGTAATATATTACAGCCACAACAGTTTTGCTGTTGATTTCATAAGTTTTCGGCTTCGCCCGCGTGGATTTCAGACTTCAAAAATTATTCAAAAATTTAACTTATTATGTTATTCTGATATGAAAGCTATATTACTGTAAAGTTTCATGAAAATCCGTTCAGTAGTTTTTGTATGAAAGAGTAACAAACATTCTTACAAACTTTCGCATTTATAATATATTAGTAGGATAGTGACCGCAGTTTGTAGCGCATCATTTGCTCGTAGCACCACAAAACTGTGCTACGAGAGTGCGTAGCTTCACTCGTCTGTGTCTACAAGTCTTGGGATGTACGACTGTACGTGACACGTAGGTACGTTTAAAGGTTTGGTACTGAAATTCATCTAGCCTCCACAGTCCTATGTGCCTTTATAAAAAACAAAATGGTGTTCATAGTGGAGTCCTAATAGTACAGGTCGTGAAAGAAAGTGGTGTTATAACGACGTCTATCACCTTACGATTGCCAGGCCCCAATAAATGTTGTCATTTTGTTCTGCAGGAAGGTAGTTTGGTTTTATGACAACTATAATTATATATGGAGGCTAGTTTCTACACTTTACTAATATTTAGCACAATATCACATTCAAGTAACATTTCATTGAGAGTGTCCTTTTCGATTTAATGTAATGTTCACGTACAAGCTTACGTAAGTTGAGACGTTAGGAATGCATTAGAGTGAACTAACAGGAGAATCTACGTACTCAAAGTAATCAAGCCATCTTGCTAATGAAACTAAATACAAGTGAAATAATGTTGATCAACTCGGAAGATATCTGTTAAATACACTTAATACGAGTATTACATTTGTCTTTACTTGCAATATGTCTTTAGTAAGAGGTACTGCCACGCTGCGAGCATGCAGTCAAATTGGGTAGGCACGACCAGGGAGGTACTCGCTTATACGACACCGGCGTCAAGTGACAGCTGTGCTGTAGCGTTTCGTGCGGTGTGTAAGTAGGTGGTGGTACATGGAGGTTGGAGGAGGAAAGAGCGCAGCGCATCTGTATAACATCCATGAGGATGCTTATGGGCATCGGCAGTCATGAAAATGGCTCCAACTGCTCGTTTGCCCCCTTATACCATAAAAAAATATTAACGAGAACAGCAGTCGTATCTCTCTAGTGGCTTCAACACATAAATGTTATGTAGAAAAGAAAAACTTCTTTTTACCTCCCTACTCACGAAGGGACACTGCAAACTCACAAATTACATCAGAATACCAAGGCTGCCCCCTCCCCCCATGGTAACCTCTTACTACCATCTACTTACTACCAGTAAGTACTACTTAAAGTCAGATTTGCCCCCCTGCCTCAGAACCTGGTTGTGCATGAGATTTGCTCCCGTACCCCCCCTGGTTCCGAACCTGGGTTCACCCATGTAAAGAGGATGGGCACAGGTGTACCGGTATAATTAGGCATTGCAGTATGACACAACCTTTACGTTTCTATGTGAGAAAAAAAGTATCTTTCCTAATTCATTATATCAATTTTCCTTTTTGAGATAATAAACTAGTATTTGATATGAAAGTACTATCGTAGTACAACATTATGTAGCCATGGATAATATATTTAAAAATCGACTGATATTATGAATATAATTTTAATGATGTCTAACTAAAACAGGTCTCAAGGATACCTCCTTAAAACTTCAAAGACGGCTACGAATCTATTTAACGAGCTTAGAGGCCAAAAATTTTTGATTAAGATTTTAGTGGTTAGTGCGATCGTCATTCTGAACTTCATTTTGAAAGCTCGACACATTCCCTGCAACTTTTCTTTCGCGTCTGGATGACTTTTAAAACGTAGGTAATTTGCTAGCTTGATTATTTATAGCAACAAAAGCTGTGAATTTAATATCATGGCCTTAATAATTGTAATAACTTTATTTTAGATATTATGTTTATCTATTTTTCTAGTACTTTTGTAACGTTTAAAGTTATATTATAAGTTAATAATGTTTTATATGTAACGTTATAATTATTTTTTTTATGTTTATATTTATGATGTAGAAATTTAATTAAAGAGAGGGATATAATTAAAACTAGATATTAGAATGACCATATATATTTTAAAAAATATAGCTCCTTGCATATCATGCACATTTACCATTAATTGTTTTTTTTTATAAGATTACAATACAAATACAATTAGTTTATTTTTGTTGTAAAAGTTTAAGTTAATGAACCTAGCCACCAAAGGAAGGATTCCACCAAAACAACTTAAACCGAACTTACATAAATTCACAAAATAATAAAAAAATCACTAGGGTGTGGGTTATCTGTTTGGTTTTCAAATAATTATATCTGGGAAGTTACAAGCAAAACTATTAAGAATTTACAGCACTTAATGCATATAAATTATATATAAATACTAATATTTAATTGAGTAAATAAATTTTGACTCAGCTCTGTTTGTAGGTACCAGCTTGGTCAGGTATAAATCTTCTTCAATAGGTTAACCGTCGAATTAATCCTTTTCCAAAGTAATGGGTTATCAGAGGTGACCAGCCCAGTGGCAATTTTCCGCTGGTATTAATTAAGAATTGGGCACAATTCAAGGTTATTCAATGCCAGGAGCCATTGAGTGTGCTGAACTTTTTTTAAATTTTTATTATGCGGTTAAAAACTAAGGTATGAAGGAGTCATATACTCTGGAATAGAAAATATAACACATGTTACCTTATTAGTCCACACCACGTGGCGATATCCTAACATTACATTTATAATTAAATTTGGAATGTTTTACAATATGTAATAACTACAGCTGCTAATTACAAATAAATTTATAAAAGGTTTGACATGAAAATGCCAACCTGAATGACATGTGCTTCGAAGTGTGTTGTAAAAAGAATCTAATAGTATTTAATAATAGTTGCTATACGCAATACTAAGAATTATAATTTAACTAATAATAGTTTCAACAATTAACAAGTAATATAAAGTTTACAAAGGTTTTCCAACCTAATACCAAAATTTGACACGTGTTCATATTTAGTGAGTTAAGAAATATATTCATACATACCCTTTAAATATATGGCCACTATTTAATAATATTTATATATAATATTAAATGATTACCCCATATGGGTTTTCATTTATTTTTAAAGAGTTATTTAAATTCACATCACCGGCCATGTTCAAAGCCATGACC
This sequence comes from Calycopis cecrops, assembly GCA_001625245.1. Taxonomy (NCBI): domain Eukaryota; kingdom Metazoa; phylum Arthropoda; class Insecta; order Lepidoptera; family Lycaenidae; genus Calycopis; species Calycopis cecrops. The sequence goes on along the minus strand of LUGF01022580.1, from coordinate 30,214 downwards.
GAAAAAGACCTGTCCAGGATTGACATAACATGATTGTCAAAAGATGACAATTTTTTTTTTTTTTTTAAATAAGCCATAAGCAAAAACACTTGTTACACTTTCATTGAGTAAGAGGTAGTGCCACACTGCATGCATGTATCGTGCTGTATGTAAGTAGCCGGTGGCCCCTCGAGGTGTAGGCGTAAGAAGGGCAGTGCTAAAAATGGCTCCGACTGCTCTGCCCATATATGTACCATAAAAAAACCGAATCTCTCGACAGCATGCACCGTCCTGACTCCGAACTGCTATTAGAAATTGAAAAATCCCAATAACAATTTTTGGTCCAATCCGGGATTCGAATCCGGGATCTCGCGTCTGTGGTTGAACACGCTTACCACTAGACCACAAGGCAGTCTAAACAAAATCTATTTGGATATTTATTCATTAAAAAAAATATAAAGGTTAACTATTTTTTTTACCATTGAAGAATTTATTAGAGTAAAATTATAAATTATTAGCCTAATCGAAGTCCTAATCATTAAGATTTAATAAATGTAATTTAGTTTCAATGCTTAGAGTCTACGGAAAGGGCTTATTCAATTTATTACGAATACTAAGGATATTTTTGTAATATGGAATGACATATTATCACATTCAAATCTTAGACGTTTAGCTTCGTAATTTTAGCACTTAATATAGATTAGTGATTTGCAGTTCACAACGAAATAAAATCAAAACAAAACCTGTCATAGGTTTCGGAAATCCAAAAAAAAGGCTGTTAAATATTCGCTAAGTTTCGTTTGTACGTGCTCCCACTGCGTTCATTTAAATTTCTACGGCGTCCAGAAAAGTCATTTAAAGATTTATTATTCGCTTTTAGTGCGCGACATGGGTTTCCATTTTAGGCGTGGATTTTATGACCAAACCAATTTGCAGCCGTGAAATGGTGAAAAAAAATGCAACGGGGCCCAGAATACTCGAGTAAATGAGATTTATGGTGAGCATTTGTAAAGTAAGCTTAGAATAGTACTTGAAATAAGGAGTCCTATTCAAAGCGATAATATTTTAAATATTCTTTGTTTGTTTTTCTTTTATCATGGTATACGGGTGCAAAAGATCCATTTTCATGACTACCGACGCTCATAGACATCCGCATATAGGCTATACAGATGCCCTGCCATCCTTTCTCCTCGCACCTTCATGGACCACCGGCTACTTAACAATACTTATTTGACAATATATTTTATTGTCCATACAGCCACTTCTACACAAACACCTCAAAAGTTCAAATCTGCATAAGTGAATACATAAGATCTACATATAAAATATTCCTATTTGTGACGCAGTGAAATAAAATATATTATTGTATTCGCTGTCGATTCAATATTACATTGAATTAAGTAAAAGTATATATGAATAATGATTTATACTAAAATTCGAATCTTTAAGTCAATATGAACACAACACAGTTAGCGGCTTGTAGAAAATAAATCCTTTGATTTAATTGTTTCCTAACTTTTACAACTTTTTTTTTTCATTAATTCACTTAAACTTCATAAACTTGTACCTGGTAAGCAGAGGGTCAACAGTCGGTCCGTAACAACGTACGATGTGTTCCACAAGTAATTTTAACAAGTATGACTTGCCGCTGCCGGCACCTCCCGTTATAAAAAGCAGCAATTGTTCTTCGGCGCCATTTAAATCGGCTTCTACCGCAGCAGAAACTTTTTGGAACAAATTTTGTTGTTGGATATTTAGTCCACGTATAGTATTGATGAATACATCGTTAGGCATCATAACTCGTTCACCATTGTCATTGCAATTGTCATTAATAACTTCCTCGTCTGCATATATTTCTCTTTCATCTTCAGTGACAAGCGTTTGTCTAGCAGCATTTAATGCGGTTGCTTGAGCTAATGCTTGTTGTATTATTTGCTCGGCGTGAGCAAATTCCACGGGAGTAACATTAGCTTGCACAGGCCGTAATTCAGTTTGCCGTGTCAAAAAGCAAGATTCTGCAGTTTCATCATCCAGTAAGAGGCTAGATTCGTCTCGAAAAGAGAGATGACATCCAAGTAAGCTATAATAATAGCTTTCTTTGCCAATTTTTAAAGTGTAATATCTAGTGCGAAGAACTGCGTGCTTATTTCGTATGCGCATCCGAGTGTTATCTCTTAATTTAATAAAGCGTTGGGGCTCATTATGCGTTTCTCTCAACTCCTCGTCGCCATCTTCTTCATTCCACGCCGGGTGTGAAACTGTTTCAAAACGTACAGCAAATTCAGCAATGCTCATGTTTTCGAGATCGTCGAGTCTTTGTACCTAGCGGTCAAAAATGTTGTTATAAATTGATGACTCACTGCCTTCAACTCGTAAAAGCCGAAATCTTTCATTTGGTTTGCAACTGTTAACAAACACGGTCTTTCGTGAACTCATCTTCAGAGGTAAATGGCATAATCTATAAGCACATTCGGGGGCGCTTACCAGACGTTGTGACAAAATTGCCATTGCTACTTTGAATAATTGATGCCATACTGTGCCCCCTTGCCTCTTAGCCCTGGTAATTGTCTCGCGTATGACATCGCCACTATCGTGTGGTTCACATTTGCTAACGTATTTAGCGACGTAATAAGATACTGCAGTAACGTTACCACAAGGTTGTACGTCAATGTTGCCTTCCCATAGGTCTAATAAATGTTCATTATAATTATTAACCATACCTTCTTCAGCCGTTCGCCTAAGGTTACAAAATCGACAATGATTAATTAGAGCTTCATCGGGTCCTAAACAAACAGTATTATCACTGTGATACATCAGTAGTATCACAGTACACACACCAAATCGACAGGATTGATTAGTACGATTCTTATGGCAACTGCTAGTGTGCTTATGAATTTGTACGTTTTCTACCAATGTTTTTAATGTAAGACTCCCAGGATTTAAGGAACAAGA
>LUGF01022580.1:14242-27125 GCA_001625245.1 Calycopis cecrops | reverse complement strand
TAGGTGTAAATTTCTCATCAATACAAATTAATCAAACCCAAACGCAAGCGAACTGCTATTAATCGCTGAGTTCCCTCGACTGTCTTTCGTCTTCATCATCAGACCCCTAATGACAGTCACAACCCTTCAAGGTGTAAATTTCTCATCAATACAAATTAATCAAATCCAAACACAAGGTAACTGCTGTTAATCGTTGAGGAGTTCCCTCGACTGTCTTTCGTCTTGATCATGAGACCCCTAATGACAGTCATAACCCTTCTAGGTGTAAAGTTCTCATCAATACACATTAATCAAACCGAAACACAAGGTTACTGCTGTAAATCGTTGAGGAGTTCCCTCGACTGTCTTTCGTCTTTATCATCAGACCCCTAATGACAGTCACAACCGTTTTAGGTGTAAATTTATCATCAATACAAATTAATTAAACCCAAACACAAGGTATCTGCTGTTAATCGTTGAGGAGTTCCCTCGACTGTCTTCCGTCTTGATCATCAGACCCCTAATGACAGTCACAACCCTTCTAGGTGTAAATTTCTCATCAATACAAATTAATCAAACCGAAACACAAGGTTACTGCTGTAAATCGTTGAGGAGTTCCCTAGACTGTGTTTCGGGTCCATCATCAGATCGACTACAGACTTTCTTTATTTAAATTGTAGGGCTTTGAAATACTAAATAAAAAGTATCAAACGCACTAGTCGCCCATACAATTTTCGAAAGCTCTCCTCAATTTCTCTAGGTTTCCATCATCAGATCCTGGTTTCCTTATCATGGGACCACCCTTGTAGTATCTCCTTTCTGACAAAAAAAAAATTATTAAAATCGGTTCATAAACGAAGAAGTTATCCGCGAACACACATAAAAAAAAAAATATATACGGTCGAATTGAGAACCTCCTCCTTTTTTGAAGTCGGTTAATAAAATATATTATTGTATTCGCTGTCGATTCAATATTACATTGAATTAAGTAAAAGTATATATGAATAATGATTTATACTAAAATTCGAATCTTTAAGTCAATATGAACACAACACAGTTAGCGGCTTGTAGAAAATAAATCCTTTGATTTAATTGTTTCCTAACTTTTACAACTTTTTTTTTTCATTAATTCACTTAAACTTCATAAACTTCTTCTAAGAAAATCTTAATTCAATTTCTCGCTTCATGATATTAAAGAATTATAACTTCCAGAGAGAGTAATTTAATTTCATTTGAACTTTATTTTTGGATTGAGTCTAGATTCAATTAGTGCTTGGAAGGAATATAAATCGTTTCGTAGTCATGTTTCCAACTGCCCAGTGAACATTTCTAGGATACCTATTTGAAGGTATGTAGCGCTCTGCGGGTTTCTCTGCGTAACTCGATTGTTGTTAGTTTAAACGACATTGCATCCAGCAGGGGTTCCCAGTGCCCTGTCTCTGGGCACCCGGGGCACTCCAATATAGGCGGCCGATGGCACCCGCGGGGTTTTAGCGGGTATTCGGCTCCGCCGCGAGCCTCACACACCCATCGGACCCCACCCAGGTTCCATGGCAGTGCGTAAACGCATCTCCACGCGAAAACAAAAAAAAAAGGAAAAAAAAGCAGGGGTTCCCAACCAGTGGATCAGATAAATGCACAGTTGAGTTAATCACGGCCAGTCAAAAACACAAATTACTATGTTTTGCACGATGCGAATCTATACATACAAGACTTACAAGGAAAGAAATTGAATAATGAATTATTTAAATTGTTGATGAATAAATTGTAATATAGTGCATTTGAATGCACTATGCATTTGAATTTGTCAATGATAACAATTATTAAATAAATAAAAGGGCAACCTGGCTGACGCACAGCCACAGTAAAATTAATTTAACTGATTTTATCTCGTTTTATTTATTTAGTTTACAAGCAAGACGTGTCAGAAGCTTTACAGCAACTTTGATAAAAAAAATTGTTTTTCTAATAACATTTGTTATTTGACTTATGTCAAATGATTATATAAAACAGTTGTGTTTAAACGGATTAAACAGTTAAAGTGAATAAGCGAAACGTTTCCACTAATTTTAAACCAGTCGCCTGCCAAAGAACTTTTGTTACAAAGCAAATTTTGCTAATTACAGAGCTAGAATATAACGCACCTTCATTGTTCAGCTGAAATCAACCGATTAAATAGCTTTAGTAAGCTGTGTGTTGTTTGTTATTCATTTACATCGGTTGTATTCTTGAATAATTATATTTATTTTCAAAGATTTTAATAGGTTTTTCATACCGGATATACAATTTATAAAGATCGTTGTAACATTGTATACTGTATAACTGGCTGAGTCAATCATGTACCTACTAATAAAATCCTTCAACATTGAGCTTCAAGCGTGTCAGACACAATGCAAATACTATCCCAACAAAAACATCCTGTAAAAAACCAAGTCTCGCAGCTCAGTCTTTCTACTATAATAAGTTGTGAGATCCATGTAAGTCTTCTGTCTTAAGTTATTATCATATCAATATTAAAAATCTTTTACAATTTAAATAAAGACATCGACTTGGCCATCGCATGATTCGATTGTTTAGTAGTCCATTCGGAAAGACTTTGGTGAGAAACCAGGTGGTTGGAACGAAGTGCTGTGTGGTGTGATACATACTAAACAATCAAAAAATGCGATGGCCAAGTCGATGTTTTTATTTAAAATGTAAAAGATTTTTATTAATATTGATATGATAATTTAAATATTGATATCTTCTATTCTATATAGGCTTCTTGATTTATCCACTACAAAGTTATAAGGGATCGAAATTGGCCTGAGTTGCTTCAAGAAAAGGATGGTACGGCCGTGCCACTTTTTTGCTCGACTTGACGGGGGCATTGCCGAGCCCCCAGATAATATAGAATGAAGCGAAGTTCTATATCTTAATATGCATAGGTATTTCTTGTGTGCGTGTGTATATCACTGAACACCTCTTAAATGACTGGACCTATTTGACGAAAGTTTTGGTGTGCGTTGAAGAGGATTTGAGCTACGCTGAAGCTACGTGCGGAAGCTAGTGACTTTATGTAACTTAAAAACGATCGAGGCGAATTTAATTTCTTTAAGGATATTACTGATAATAAATCCATATTTGAAAACCAAAGACATTTATGAAAATTCATGACTTGATCAAAGAGATTGTTAAAAAACAATACAACGATACGAAAATGCATTTCTACCAAAGAACGACTGGCCGTTTGCTTGAGGTAACTAAGTAATAAATATTATGTATTATCGTTGTTATCTATATATTGTTAATTTTTATATGTAGTTACGACAATGGCTAGTCCAGTAGTACACGTATAGGCCGGTGTTTGCAATCGACAATGTCAATCAGGAACGTCTTGCCCCATCCCGCACTCCGACGCACTCCTATCGCTATATAGTCACCACTAATACAACAAACTTAATTACCTGGAATATAATTATTACATATCAATACTAGCGGACGCCTGCAACTTCATCCTTTTTTTACCGCAGACTGTTAAAATTTAATCTATAGCCTTCCTCGCTAAATGTACTAACGAATACTGGAAGAATTTTTAAATCGCACCGGTAGTTAAAGAGATTAGCGCGTTCAAACAAACAAACAAACTCTTCAGCTTTACATTATTAGTATATATAGATTCTCCATTATCAGCTAGTTTATTAGATTTGTGGATATTGACGTTGTATTACACGTTATGTTCAACAAGTTCTGTCTCGGCCAGTTACGTTGTTAATAGTAACCGCAGGAGGTAATTACATCAACAAAGCATCAGTCAGTTCCGTCAGGTGGGAAATATTATGTTATATCAATCATTTCATCATCAACATTATGAATTTCCGGAACGAGCTTAAATTTTACTTTATTGGCCAGCGTAGCGAGTCTGCACCTAGTTAGAAGTAGTTCCACGCAGCATGCATCCATGTAACCGAATTGGGCCGGTACGACCGGGGAGGTACATCTCGCTTACACGAAACCTGCGTAAATGGACTGTGCAGTCGCGTTTCATGCGGAGGGAGGAAGAAGAAGAAAATGGCTTCGATTTCTCGTTTGCCCCCCGAAACTAGCTCTAAAGAAACTATGAATTTCCATTTTTTATTCCAGTTCATTCCTTGCGCGATAAGCGTACCATGGACACTTCTTTTCTTATTCTACTAGCTATTCATATCATTCACCTCTATCATCACAATTATAAATGTTTTTTTTTATAGAAGAGCAATACATGTCTTTTGTATTGTATAAAAGGACGAACGAGTAGTTGGAGCCTTTTGTTGAATACCGCGCATAAAGTTAGAAAATTAGTAGATGTCTGTCGTGTAAGGGCTTATTCGGCTGCTTATGCATGTCTAATGCAGCATGGCACTACCTCTTACTAGAAATAAAAAGTATAGAATTTGTAATAAGTTTTTTGGTTAATGATTTTATCATGAAAAAAAATATTGTGTTTATCCGGTCATTATAAAGTCTTTGTGTCCGTCGGGTCAATAAAAGATTTGCAAACAGATCTTGTTAAGGTCCGTACCTTTTTGGGTTGATACATTATAAAGACAGCTTGGTTTATGTAAATAACTACAATTGCTGTAGGTTTTTTCCGTGATACTTGAATTAGAAACTGACCCTTTTACAACAATAATATATTATATTGATGTCGTCTATTGTATTCATGATATTAGTGTGTAAGTTCTAGTTTCTTCGACAATGTCCATCTCACCGAAGGAGTAGCCAACTCCATAGAAAACTACAAGTGTATCTGCAGATAAGAGTGCACTTTCTATTCTCTTTCCCCTTGGAAATGAATGACGGCGCAACTCGTCACCTGGGTGCGATAGCGACAACATCTCTATTTCAGACTGTATTAGAAACCGTACCGCATTAAAGCATTTTGGTTCGGCTCGGTGACTCGAATTTTTTTCTAAAATACCTCTCCTAATAATACGTTAATAATTACAGTTAAAAATAACATTATATTATTTATAATGCATTATCTAGATACATTTCTGTTTAACGTGTAAATTGGGTCGAAACAATAATTGGTTTTTGCGGTGAACCCAAATAATGATAGCGCATTTAGTTTAAAAGCATTTACGATTGCTTAAATTTGAGTACATTTAGGAACATCACAATGAAATGGTCTCTATCAATCATTGTTCCACTGTTTCGCCTATTACACTTACTCGGCTCCTATTAGTCTTAGCGTGATATTATATAGCCTTTATCCTTCCTTTATAAATAAGCTATTAAATGCTAAAATAATTGTTTAAATCTGAGCTACTGTTATAGATTTTGAGGCCACTGTCTGTCACCGGTGCTATCATTTGCATATCAATAAAAGATATAGGTTTGATTCATGTTGTCGATATGCAGGAGAAACAGAGTGGGTGACAGAATACAACCTTGTGGAACGCCAGCATTGATGTACAAGACGTCCGAGAATGTGCCGGTCTGTCAAAAAGCTGACGGCCCAGTCGCATGATGAATTTCACGAATATAATTTCAAAGTAAATCAATTCCTTAATACTTATTTCTTGTTTTATGACTCTTATCATTAAAATAAGTTGTGTAATACCCTATATATATATATATATAATAACCTATAATAATTTAAGAAATACTGTGTAGTTTCTGAAATCTACCGCCCTGGAAAGAACACTGAGCAAATTCGGCAGGAAAATATTATAAATGTTTGTGCACTTGTTAAACATTATATTTCAAGCAACATATTACACTGAAAAAAAAAACAAAAATAAAAGACATTTATTTCTATAGCAATAAAAATGAACATAATATTAACACATTAACAACGAAGCTGTTGATAATCAAACCAATATGTAAGACAAATGAGGGGATAATGTCATCACACCCCAGGCGAGATGTGACATTAAGATAACTGGTAATAACAGTTCGAAATACCCGAAACAGCTCAGTAAATTATACCGAATATGCGAGTTCTTATAACTGGACAATTTTTTATGGTATAAGGGGGCAAACGAGCAGTCGGAATTATTTCTATAAATACCGACGTCCATAGATATTCGGATTAGAGACTATGTAGATGCGTTGCTCTCCTTTCTCCTCCCAGCTCCATGGGCCACCAGCTACTGACACACCGTACGGAACGCGACAGCACAGCAGCTATAGGTACTATAAAAAAATACAATATATGCATATACTTACTCATATGTATATTAATTTACTTTATTAATTTAGATATAATTATATATGGTATCAAGAAAGATAAACAGAAATATTTTTGAACCGATGGTGTATTTCTATTCTTGAAAAACATCGAGATGTTTCGTCTTTTTCTTGCAAAAGATTTATTATTCTCGTCGTAGTTTATTGATCTCTCATTTGCTTTCAAGAGCCGTCTACTTTGAAATTCATTGCTTTTCTTGTCACATAATCCTCATTCCTCATGTCTCTACCCGCCCACAATCGCGTGAATCTTTTCGTGTATTTTCGTTACACAGGAGGCAAACGAGCAACAACCAAGTAGTAAAAGATATCGTTGCTTCATTGAATAAGGCGTAGGTAGTTACATAATGGCTTCGATTACCGGTTTGGAACAAACTATGTGATTAAAAAACATATGAATAATCATTAAAAGTATAAAAAGAGGAATGGTCATCACAATTTTATATTATGACTAGTTGACCCGACAGCCGTTGTCTTGTCATAATTGGAAAATATTAGGTTCTCATGGTTACGTGTAAATATGTGATGTGGTGTTGTCAATCAAGTCGAGATACCGACTGCAGCTTTGTATATTATATTGATAAATTATAGCCTATATGTTACTAAGGACTAATACTTATATATCTAACAAAAAAGTTTCATCAAAAGCCGTCCAGTAGTTTTTGCGTGTAAGCCGCACAAGAAACAGACATAATGACATCTTCTACATTTTTATTATATGTATAGGCCATTTTCCGCCTGAGGCTTCGCCCGCGTGGATTTCGGACTTCAAAAATAATTCAAAATTTTAACTTATAATGTTATTCTGATATGAAAGCTAATATAGCTTTATGAAAATCCGTTCAGTAGTTTTTGTGTGAAAGCGTAACAAACATTCTTATAAACTTTCGCATTTATAATATTAGTAGGGTTTCAGTGAAGAGAAATATGCGACAGGTATTAGGCGTGGTCTTAAAAGTTATGGTGTGGTGCGGTCTGTGAGTATGTATTGTTGCATCTGAATATTATCATGCGGATGTCAATGACCGTCGAAAGTTGTCTCATTTTCTATTTAGGCCTTTATTCTTTAAAGAATCATCCCCATATGCTTTAACAACTAACAAAGAATATTAAAAAAATGCTCTAAAATGGACTTATTATTTAAATCAAGCACTAATCTGGGTTTACTGTACAAATTCGCAACAAAAGTCTCATGTATACCTTCATTGTTCTAGGATCCGAAGCATGTTTTTTTTTCACCATTGAACACAAAAGGTCTTGACATAAAATCCACGCCCAAAATGGAAACTCGTGTAGCGCACTAAAAGCGAATAATAAATCTTTAAATGCTCTTAAAAATGGATTTTCTGGGTGACGGTGAATTATAATCAACTCTAGTGGAGCACGCATGAACGAAACAGAATCAGTTTTGATTTCATTTTGTTAATAATTGCAAGTTACTAATCTATATTTTTAGTGCCAAAATGTTGAAACCATAAGCGCTCTATAAATAAAAGCTAGCTAAGCTATAAAAAAAATAATAAAGTTATAAATTACAATCTAGTATTATAGTGAAAGTGTGAAACCACGCGGCCAGTTACTACCTATTTGTCATGTAAATTTAAGAGATTGTATCATCATCATCATCAGCCGGAGGACATCCACTGCTGGACATGGGCTTCCCTCGTAAAGAACCAAAGGTCGCGGTCACGAGCTACTTGTATCCGTAACCAAATCTTCGATATTGTAAAAAAATGTATATAATTATATTTGTTATTCTTTTACACAAACATAAAAACTTCTTCACGGATTTGCATGTATATTTCAATCTAGAATAACTTGCTAATAGTTACCTCCTTTTGCAGTGAAATGAAAATATACTTTAGTGGATTCAATGTCATTTTGAGTTCAGTTTAATTTTACTTACAAATCATGTTTTGTACTAAAAATGTCTTGAAGTCAATTTGAAGGAAGTTACAGTTAATAGCTGGTATAGAATAAATCTCGTGATAAAATTATGTTTCCCAAGTTGTACATTTTGGTTTTTTCCGCTTTTATTTACTTAAATTTTAAAAACATTTTTCTGAGAATATCTTAATTCAATTTCTCGCTTCGTAATATTAAGGAATTAAAACTTCCACAGAGTAATTTAATTTTATCTTTGAATTGTGTCCAGATTCAATTAGTGCTTGAAAGGAATATAAATCAATTCGTAGCCATGTTTGCAACTGCCCAGTTAACTTGTGTAGAATTTTAATTTGGAGACTAGTAGCGCTCTGCGATTTTCTACGCGTAACTCCTCTTATGTTAGTGGAAACCTGATTGTTTATAGCAGAGGTGGCCAACTAGTCGATTAGATTAGTTCACAATCAAGTAGATCACCGCCAATTAAAGAGGCAAAAATTTATATGTTCAAAATTATACTGTTCCTTAAACTAGTGGACCCGCGAAGGTCGATATTCGATCTAAGTGAAACTTTTTTATAATCAAAAACTAAATATCATAATTTAAGACGAATATGAATTGTAACTAAGGTAAATAATTTATGTAGAATTTTCAACACTTGCAAAATACACAGATACATCATTAATAATTACGTGTGTCTTATACAGGTATATATTTTGATCACCGGCCAAAATTTTAGGTTTGGTTCAGAATCAATAAAATATCCGATTTATGAAATTAAAAATATTAAAAAAATAATTAGATACAATTACTTTGTCCCATGTTGTAAAACATATTTCTTGGTCACCAAGTGCATCACACTCGCGACTCACGATGCGCCGACGTCACTGACCTTGAAGTCGATACATTTCGTGTAAGAACAATAAATCGATGTATTTTAAGGACCATTTCAAATCGTTTTTCATTTAACAAAATATCACAATTAGACGATAAAATTTATAACACATCCTTGAAATTATGTCTACTTCCATAATTTAAAATTTGCCCGGTGACCAAAAAATAACCCTGTATATCATTATGTCAATTTTTTTTTTTTTATTTATTATCAACCCAAAAGATACAATATTAAATTTTATAAATACATAATAGCATCAAAAACCACTAAGGTTTAAACATGTGCTATATATTTATACAAGACGTGATTACGGCATGTAATATTAATTATTGATTGGTGACAATTTGGTTAACACAACATACATAATAATATATCATGGTTTTTTGAGGATACATTTTCATAATATTTTATTATTACTAAACTTAGGCTTTAAGAATAGGAGCAAGGTGATTATTTTCTAGAAAATGTTTTTTCAACTTATTTTTTATATTATTAGATATTATTATATAAGGCTGCGACGTAATTCGAGCGGCAAGTTGTTAATAAGCCGAGGAACGAGATATTCAACCGTCCGCTGGCCGTACACATTGTTTGCGCTCGATGTGACGAGCCGGTTTCTAGTCATAGTTCGAGTGTGTACATGGTGATCGACTAATTTACTTAGGGCTTTATTAAAAAAGTTTTCCTTAAGAACTTGGGAATGAACCGGAATAATTTTACAATGATTGAAAAGACCATTTTCGTCATTGACAAATTGATTTTTTATTTTTAGGGGGACTATTTTTTTATATTTTTAGTTGTTTTTTGTATATATTATCTAGATATGTTTTGTATCTTCGACCGTAACTATTTAGGCCGTATTGTATGTAAGAGTCTACGAGTGCATGGTAAATTATAATCATCACTTTATATGGAACACGTTTACTTAGCAATGTCACATTTGCGAGGAACTGCCTCAGTTTGTTGCAGACGTGCTCGATGCGTTTTCCCCAGTTAAAGTTTTGGTCAATTGTCAAACCGAGGTACGTTTGCTTCTTAACTATATCTATAGGTGTACAAGAACAATGTGCTTTGTTTGGGGAGTGTAGGCAAGTGTGTTCGTGAATGACAAGGCTCTCTGTGGGGATGTATTTTAAATGGGGGGATTTAATTACTAGAAATTTCGTTTTACGAGGATTAATCACTAGACCAGCGTCGTGGCACCATTTGTTTAGAATATACAGGTCTTTTTGAAGATCATAACAAGCAGTTTGTAAATTTTTGGATCCAACAACGAGGCAAGTATCATCCGCAAATTGGTAACATGTGCAGTTGGTAATGCGGCTGCTCATATCATTTACGTAGGTTAGAAAGTGCACCGGGCCTAGCACTGAGCCCTGAGCTGCACCTTCTGTTACCTCTATAGCTTTACTATAAGTGTTGCCTATTTTTACAGAGAAGGTTTGATTATTTAGGTAACTTTTACACCAGGTTAACAGTGGGCCACGGATGCCACATTGATCAAGTTTCTCCATCAGCCGACTATGATTCAGGGTGTCAAAAGCACTTGTGAAGTCAATAAAGAGGGCCAGTACGTATTTTTTATTGTTTAAGTGCATATTGACTTCATTTGTAAACTGCGCCAAAAGTTCAGATGTACTTTTACCTGATTGAAAGCCAAATTTATTTTTATAGATTGTGTTTGTTTTTTTGTAAAATCGATGAATTTGCTGATATATGTATTTTTCTATAATTTTATCTATTGAGGACAATAGCGTAATAGGTCTATAGTTCATACAATCATTTCGTTTTCCCTTTTTATGTATAGGTCTGACACATCCTATTTTCAATTCGTCCGGATAAGACCCAGTTTGAATACTACAGTTTATTAGACAGCAATACTAGACGATATGCTTTTCCCGGTAGTTTTAATATCTGAAATTTTAATTTTATCACATCCCGTAGATTTATTTGAATTTAGTTTATTAATTATTTTATATATAGAACTAAGTGTAGCTTTTTGAAATCGGATGCTCGCGTCTAAAGGTAATGCATGGTAGTGTGTGTAAAGTTTTATTTAATAAATTAAAGTATTTTATAAACATTATTATTAAAAAAGTATTAGCGTTCTGCGATTCTTTTACACATAAACTATAAGTGTACCCAATATCATGCTCCTCCGTCAGCGCAATTTTCGGAAAAATGTTCCTAAAACTTTTGCTTCACGTATTAATATATAGATGTCAAGACGTTCATACAATTAATAACCCACATAGTTTCACGAATAAACAGTAGACCTTACAGCCTTGAATGGGCTATCAAACATTAAAATATTATTTCAAACATGAAAAGTAATTTTCAATGAATAGCTAATTTGAAAAAGTAAATTCTACTACTTTACAATATGAATTACCTTTATTAATTAATAAATTACCCAAGCAGGCTCGTCTTGTGTTACTTATATTAAGTATTTGAAAATAAAAACTGAAACATTAACACATAACCACATACGTACAAACGTACATATTATACAGTTATATAATACAGGTCATATTGAGAACCTATTTTTTGCAGTCGGTTAAACGCAAACCATACTATACACGCTTCGTGAAATATTGTATGCGATCACAGCTTCATCTGTCCACAACTTACAGTGCAAATTGATTCTATATCCACGGGATTATGGCACATTTCACAAATGTCGTCTATTATCGGTACTAATCCCTCGCGGTACTGGCAGGCGTTTGATAAGTTGGCCTGACGTAATTTTCAGTTAGGGCGACAGCACACACGACTTTTTATAAGCTGAATGCAGCAACTAGACGCAAGTCTTAGACAATTTTTAGAAACTGAATGCAGGGACTAGACGCGGGGACCGCACACACACACACACACAAGATGCCAGATGCAACCGCAAAGTCACCGATCGTGCGACAGTAGTGTGACAGTCATGCGACGGTAACGCGACTGTCGCACGATCGGTGACTTTGCGACTGCATCGATGCAGTCGCAAATTCACCGGTCGCCGCGTCTAAAAGTCTGATGTGTGCTGTGGCCCTTAGAAATGGGTATTACAAGTGGAGACAAGTGTTATTATGAGTTTCGTGCTTTCATTGCCCTATTATTTTCAATATCGCATGCATTTTATTAAGAGATATTTTAATAAGAGATAGTGCCACATTGCATGATTTCATGCAGCTGAATTGGGGCTGCACGTCCGGGGAGGTACCTCTCGCTTACATGAGACCGACGTAAAGTGACAGCTAAGCTGTCGCGTACCGTGCAGTGTAAGTAGCCGGTGGCTCATGGAGGTGAGAGGAGAGAGGAAAGCAGCCAATCTATGTAGCCTCTATGCGGATGTCTATGGGCGTCAGTAGTCATGAAAATGGTACCATTAAAAAAATTGGATTGCTCTGCCGGGATAGTATTTCTTATATGATGTGTTAGCTGATATGCTTTTTACTAACACGATATTACTTTTATTAAATTCATATTTTTTTTAACATAGTTATTTAATTTTTTTTTTTTATGATATAGGAGGGCAAACGAGCAGCCGGAGCCATTTGTCATGACTACCGACGCCCACAAACATCCGCATAGAGGCTATACAGATGCGCTGCCCTCCTTTCTCCTCCCACCTCCATGGGCTACCGGCTACTTACACACAGCACGAAACGCGACAGCACAGCTGTCACTTTACGCCGGTCTCGTGTAAGTTATTTAAATTCATTACTTGAATACATTTCTATTTAACGAGTACGTCTTGCTTCGACCCACAATTGTTTTTTTTAACCTGCGGTGCTAAAGCCTTTGTTTGAAAGGATTTACGAATTGCTAAAAAATTTGCACATTAGAGTACATCCCAATTGTTCTGAACCATATGGCTGCCATCTAGTTTCAATTGATGTAATCAATATTGTAATTCCGATGTGT
>LUGF01022580.1:0-13040 GCA_001625245.1 Calycopis cecrops | reverse complement strand
GTAGTCATGAAAATGGTACCATTAAAAAAATTGGATTGCTCTGCCGGGATAGTGTTTCTTATATGATGCGTTAGCTGATATGCTTTTTATTAACACGATATTACTTTTTTTAAATTCATATTTTTTTTAACATAGTTATTTAAATTCATTACCTGAATACATTTCTATTTAACGAGTACGTCTTGCTTCGACCCACAATTGTTTTTTTTAACCTGCGGTGCTAAAGCTTTTGTTTGAAAGGATTTACGAATTGCTAAAAAATGAGCACATTAGAGTACATCCCAATTGTTCTGAACCATATGGCTGCCATCTAGTTTCAATTGATGTAATCAATATTGTAATTCCGATGTGGCCGTTCGGGCCCGATGACGCGGTTCGGTTGCTTACCGGGCGGCTCGCGACGAGTGGAAAATCCCGTTGCCTCGCGGACGCGTGAGTTTTGAGAAAAGACGCCATTACCCTCTCGCTTTTGAATTACGCCGTTTTGATGCCGATTAGTTCGGGCGCGTACATAATTGAGATTTGAGTTGTGATACCTAATAATTTACGTGTTGTTTCCCCTTTTGTCATAATCGGGAGTGTAAATTAATTGTCTAACTAAATGAACTTGATTGATTGTGTTGTGTATAATTGAATACAAAAGACTATTGAAAACCATTGTGAGAGGCTTGACTAAGAAGATTCATACTTCGGGCTGATTGCAGCTTCACGGAAGGCTAAGTATATCTCATTACACGCTTGAAATTTATGGCCATAGGTTTTATAGGTTAATGTGATATATCTTAAGCCGAACCATACAGCACAACAAGACACATAAGTACTTGCACCTATTTAAATTTAATCAAAAATGTTCAATTCTGCTCCTGGGTTTATTGCGCAGTGGAAGACAATTATTATATATACACAGGGCTCAATTCAGAAAGAACTTTGTCTGCGTACGCAGTTCTTTCTGAATTGAGCCCTGTGTATATATAATAATTGTCTTCCACTGCGCAATAAACTCAGGAGCAGAATTGAACACCAATGAAATTGTTTTTATCAATTCTTATAGCTAACTCGGAGTGCTAGTGGGACTTGCAAAATTCAATTTTCCTTCTCGATAGTTAAATAATCAAAGAATTCATTAGATAGGTAAGGACTGTGATACGTCGCTGGTGGCGTAGAGGACAGTCCCGCCATTTTGAACGCCATTTTGATACATATTGAGATTTTCATTTAGTATAACCACAGAGTACAATGTGTTATATATGGTATAACTTTCGATTCGGTGAAACTACGACGTTCATTTAAATTTTAATCGTCAGCTCTTCTATCAAATACATATATAATACTAGCTTCCGCCGGCGGCTTCGCCCGCGTGGATTTCGGACTTTAAAAATGATTCAAAATTTTAACTTATTATGTTATTCTGATATGAAAGCTATATTACTGTAAAGTTTCATGAAAATTCGTTCAGTAGTTTTTGTGTAAAAGAGTAACAAACATCTTTACAAACTTTCGCATCTATAATATTAGTAGGATAATAGTAATAATAATAAAGTTTAAGCAGAAGAAAAGAGGACAAGTAGAAACCACTTTTTCTCCACAGTAAAATCTGAAGACAATATTTCATCAATTTTTATACCAGCTCAGAAAACAACAAGGTAGCTAGTTCAGGTCCAGCCTTCAGGTGCTATAAATCACATACACTCCAAATTTTGATAAAAAATTACAAAAACATGCAATTACATAATTTTTTGTCACTTCAGAATGTGTTGGTAGTGAGTTAAAGTTGTATTCCAGTAGGTAATAGTTATGACAAATCTTTTGAAAAGTCCGCAAAAATCCGCTACGCCGAGTTGTCCAGGAGATCGGCGTATTAAGGAGCCCCATACTATGAAGAAAAAAAAGACTACACTCCCAATAATGTGATTTGAAATTTTATCGTGTCTGTAAACATCAGTCAAAACTGAGAACGTACTCATTTAAAGTCAAAATGTTTTTGAATAATGAAAACATTTTTCTGATTTGTCTGAGTAATGTGGGATTGACTGTAAGCGGTATTTTATAATATTAGGAATTGCAATGTGATTTTAATCGGTTTTTTTCCCTAGGTCGATATTTGAGGTGAGTGAGTGAGAGTTGTTTGACTTAATTTCGATTTCAGATCGCAAATTGACTTGTACTATCAAGAGCGTATAGTCATATCCTATTAACGTACAAAAGGTCGGAATTGCTAATGAAAACGAATCATCAAACCCTATATTCCACAAACAAAGGGATAACACCGAACCCTGCCCGTCAAACTCTTTATGTATGAAAAGCCATCGAACCGCAAATCACCTGTGCTGTTTATGAAGTAGGAATACATTAGATTAAATATTCGAGGAAAATCCCCTGTTCCTTAATTTAAGCCATATCGGGGCCTATAAATCCCTTAAAATAAAAAATATACTTAAAAAAAAAACTTTGGTTACATTATTTTCAAAGGTATTTATTTTAGTGCTATAAAAATGAAGATAATACAATTAATTTTCATCAAAGGACAAGACAGAACACACAGAACTATTTTTATTCGAAAAGAAACCCACAGTAATTTGTTTAGCATAAAAATGGAACGAAACTCGGCTTGGGATTGTGTTATAAATATCAGTCCACTGTAAACAAGCTTAAATAAGTAAGAAAGTGAAATTTAAAGTACTAAAGCAAAACCCGAATGAAAATAAAGGCTTAAGTAATCTCTTCTTTGTAATAAAAATAATGTATGCTTTGATAAAACCACAAAGTCACTACACAGCAAATCTTACATTATACAACTTATTGAATTAACAACAGATGCCAGTTGTCTTGTTCGTTGGGGAGCAAATATAGGGTGACCATAATCTCTAGATTTATCGAGACAACTTTTTATTGTACAAAATATTGAGTCAGTTTACCGTTGCCAAAACTAACCTGAATAAAAAAAATCTTTAAGACCAGATGTTATTTTTTTTAATAGTATAAGGGGGCTAACAATCAACCATTTTCATGACTACCGACGCCCATAGAGTTTACCATCCCCTGCTTTTTCATGGTATAGTAGGGTAAACGAGCAGTTGGAGCCATAGGCATGGCTACCAACACGTATATAGCCTATTTTTTTTTTTATGATATAGGGGGGCAAACGAGCAGTTGTAGCCATTTTCATAACTACCGACGCCCATAGACATCTGCATAGAGACTATACAGATGCGCTGCTCTCTTTTCTCCTCCCACCTCCATGGGACACCGGCTACTCACACAACGCATTTCACGCCAGTCTCGTCGTAAGAGATAGGTACCTACCTCCCCGGTCGTGCCGGCCCAATTCGGCTGCATGCAAGCATGCAGTGTGGCACTACATATTACATACTTTCTTGTAGATTGAATCTCTCTCTCACATTGACAACAATTATTCACAAGAAAAGTTTGTGTAAACTATATTAATATAATGGACACACTACTAAACAGGTGTGTTAAACGGATTAAACAGTTTAATTGAATAAACGAAACGTTTCCAGAAAATTTAAACCGTGTGATATCTCGCCAAATGACTTTGTAACAAAGCAAGTTTGCTAATTAAACATCTACTAGAGTCACCACACATACGCTACTTTCAACATCAGCGATCGGTGATTTTGTGACTACATCGATGCCGTATTGCGATTTAGCGACTATGCGTTCAGTCGTAGTATCAGAATTGCGCGTTTTAGCAACTGCTCCGATGCTCGATTGTTAACATTCGCAGTTCTATTTGGTCACCTACTCCTAACTCAATCTCACAATCACAAAATCGCCGCGATCGGCGTTTTTAAATCTGCAGTGGGGAGTGTGTGGTCCGCTGCATTCAGCTTCCAAAGCGGCTAAATCGCCGATCGCCGATGCTGAAATTAGCACATGTTCTGTAACCCTTGGAGCATAACGCACTTTAGTAGTTCAGTAATCAAGATATTGTATTGTTTTCATTCACAAAATATGCTTGATAAGTAATTTAATATTCAATGCTTTAATTGGATTTAGAATTAAAAGCAGATTTTTCTTATGGTAAATTGGGGGAAACGAGCAGTCGGAGCCGTTATAATGACTACCGACGCCCATAGACATCCGCATAGAGGCCATACAAATGCGTTGCCCTCCTTTCTACCACCTACCTTAACCTTACCTGTCGTCTCGTTTAAGCGACAGGTACCTCCCCGGTCGTGGTGCATGCAAGCATGCAGTGTGGCAAATCATCCCATAGAAACATTTTTTCAGGACAAAAACTATCATGTGTGTTAATCCAAGTTACACTTTAAGTCTGTGCCAAATTTCATGAAAATCGGTTTAGCCGTTTTTGCGTGAAAGAGTTACAAAAAAACATACATACAAACTTACTCATTTATAATATTAGTAGGATTTCTACTGCTGCGAACTATCTAAATAAAATTTAACATGATTCTAAAAATTAAAATAATTCGTCTTTTAAAATTCTGGTTCTGGAGATTTTAAAAGATTGAAGTGTTGTTTGTTGCTCCGATTATTCGTTACCTTATGGGGGTTATAGTGAAAAAATACGATGAAAACAAAAGATGGTAATAGGGAATGTAATGAATATCACATCACTGATAATAAAGATAATAAATGTATGTAATACGTCGGAAATTCAATAAACGGCCGGAAAAACGTAATAACGGGGGCTTTTATAAAAATTTATGAGGCTGTATGAAAAGACAATGTTATTAATATGTGAAAAATTATGACGGGATCCATAATGATATTACAGTATCGTCAAAAGCCAATTAAATACGTTATATATTATTTAAGCTCAAGCAGGTGAGATAAAATGAAATTGAGCCTACTACTATAAATTCTTAAGAGCACAGCTCTTGTTAGTGGAGTCCCTTCCAAATGCCCCTGTCCTCTGCTAATCTCTTTAGCTCCTCGTACGTCACGAAGTTCAAGTTCTCCTTTTATTGGTCTACATATGCCCTACTTGGCCTCCCTCTACCTCTCCTTGCTTTTATTTGTCCTTCCACAATACTTTTAATGAGATCGTCGTGCCGCACTAAGTGGCCAAACATCTTTCCTCTTCTCACTTCCAGCGCCTTCCGCAGAGATCTTTTCTCGCCTAAATTGAGCCATACCTACAATATCACTAAAACACGTAGGTAAATTTGTCCATGACTTCCTGGCTCGGCTGAGGGCAATAGAATCAAGAGGTCCAAGAGTCGAATCTACAGTCACTTTTCTTTTTTATTTTTCTAATTTTTTTATTCATCTTTCATTAAGTAATTAGTAAGCAAATAAATACCGAGAAATGCTCGGTCTTCCAGGTGTTATTATCTAACGCAGTATAACATTCAACTAAGAATTTCGCTTTGATGTAGTTTAATGATCAAAGGCAAGTTTACGTAAGTCGAGACGTTAGAATTGCATTAGAGTGAACAAACATGAGAATCTACATACTGTAAGTAAACGAGCCGTCATTTCACTTGTGTTTAGTTTAATTTTAATTAGATAGTTTCTAATTAAATTAAACACAAGTGAAATAACATTGATCAACAAAAATATATAACAAACGAACGAACGAACGAACTAACGAACAAACGAACGAACGAATGAAGGAACGAACAAACAAACAAACAAACTTTCGCATTTAAAATATTAGTAGGATTTTTTATGGTTTGGGGGACAAACGAGAAGTCAGAGCCATTTTCATGACTACCGACGCTCACAGATATCCGAATAGAGGTCAAGGAGGGCAGCGCGTCTGTATAGCCTCTACGTGGATATCTATGGGCGTCGATAGTCATGAAATTGGCTCCGACAAAAAAAATGTCCGGTATTTTTTAAATATATATTCAAACTGTTGCAGTGTAATTGTACGTTAATTGAGACTGAGACAAGAAATACGTATTTCAGTAAACTAACATAGACTAACTACACACTGAAAGTGAACAAGCAGTTGTCCTTTTTGTGACTACCGTCGATGGGCGTCCACGAAACATTTTTTTTTGGAAACACAGGGGAATACCTTTACGTATTCTACCCATGAGCCCGGGTGGCTCAACCAGGTACCTTGTTGGGCTCGGCAATTGGGATGCCCCTACCGACTAAGCCTCTGCGGGTGGATGAAGATCCCTCCAGCGACATGCTGGCCTCGGTTATAAGGCTAGACTTCTTCTCCTTGGGGACTGTCCGGCTGCCTTTGAAGTCTCTACTACAACATTGGAATCGTGCAATGGGGTCAGGTTCTTATCACGACCCTGATACTAATGCTCCAATGGAGAACGTCACGTTATTCGTCCTAATCCACGCCGGTCGTCTGCTGATTCGGAAGGACGGGTGGAGGGCCTCCCAGCTGAGCTGCTCTTACACTGGCTTCTCTTCCTAAGCATGTATGAGTAGCCCTGTCCCGCATAGCCTTTGGGATCTTAGAGGCACGCAAGCCCCCCCTCCCACCACGACAAAGTGGCAGCATCCTCGGGTGGTCCACGGAACATCAATTATAATGTCCGTTAATGAAGACAACTTTTACTCTTCACTTATGCACTACAATTGGCCACCGTAAGCTGACAACCGTAAAATCACTTGAGGGAGAGTTACTGCTACTATATCTACCTGTGCTGGCGATAACCATTGACCAAATTTAGCGACACCTATATTTTTATTCGGTACTATAATATGTAAGAAAAAACAATAATATATTCCATGGAGGTGGGAGGATAAAGGAGGGCCGCGCATCTGTGTGGCCTCTATGCGGATGTTTATAGGCGTAGTTAGTCATGAAAATGGCTCCCACTGCTCGTTTGTCCCCCTATACCGTAAAAAAAATCCTAAAAGAAATATTAAATGTTCGGAATAGTAAATAACCTAGTACAAACTAGTAAACAAGCAAGTAAAATCGTATTGCATGGCTAGTATGTTGCCATGGTTAAGGTCTTTAGAAACCAACCGATATTATGAATAGCATTTTAATGAACATAGAAATCAGATCTCAAAGGTAAGTCCTAAAAACTTCAAAAAAGGTTTCGAACCTCGTTAGCGAGCTTAGAGACCAAAGTCTTTGATTCAGTTTCGCGTGGTTAATGGGAACTTCCAGTCGGAGCTTGTTAGCTTAATTTTGAATGCTCCGTAAAAAGCCTGCAGCTTTTTTTAATGTCTAGACGCCTTTCAATTCTTAATTTGCTATATACTTGGGAATATGTTGTAGATTTCTTAATTGAAATGTGCTAACTGAAACCGTGAATTTATTCTCGTGGCCTTAGTTTTATAACGCGTTAATAATAATAGTAACTTTATTTGAGATATTATCTTTGTTTCATTTACTGCTTATATTCTAAAGAGTAGTTTTTTATAGCATAGACGGACAAGCGAGCAATCGGTGCGATTTTGCGACCACTGTCGCCCATATTAAGCATATTATATGCATATTGTGCATTTGCATTCACCTCCTTCGCCCATCTTCCCAATAGGACATCGGCGAAAATATTATTTGTTTGTAGTCTAGTGGTAAGCTTGTTCAACCACAGAGGTGACGTCCCGGGTTCGAATTCCGGGTCAGACTAAAAATTGTTATTGGGATTTTTCAATTGGATGTTACACCCTCGTGCCTCGGAGAGTACGTTTAGCTGTCGGTCCTGCACATGATTTTGACAACAAATTTCTTGAACAGTAAACATTACTAGTGACGGAGCTAGCACACAGCTTCAATTATTTTTGTTGATTAACGAGATAGCCTTTAATAGAAGAGCTATGTATGGACCACGCCATAGATAATACCTACATGTATACTGGAAGACACTCTTTCAATGAGTTTCATCAATTACTGTCACCAGTCTCAATCATAAAAATAGATCGAAGTAAATACTAGAGCTGTATCAATTCCATTCATATATTCGTACGCAAATAATACTTCAATTAAAATATAGAACTTTAATTAATTAAAACGGTTATTTCATTCGCCCAACTGGATGAAATAATTGTTAAAATCTTGTTATTTTTATTTCATAAGGGGTTTGAAATTGCATGGCATAATAGTGCGTTATTAAATATGACGTTGTAGTAAGTTTAGTCATCGGTTTTCGTCGTCATTGCAATATAAAAATGCCGCATTATAGCGTTAAATGACGTCATCAAGAGTTTACTGACTACCTAGTATAAAACAAAGTCGCTTTCCGCCGTCTGTAAATAAATGATGGCCTCTTAAATAAGCTCAGTACTATGGAAAGAACTATGCTTGATATTATTCTGCGAGATATGGTCGGAAATCCGCAATAGAACCAGGGTAACCGACATAGCTCTCAGAGCCAGCAAAGTGAAGTGGCAATGGGCAGGCCACGTTGCTGGAGAACCGATAACCGCTGGGGAAGTAAGGTTCTCGAGTGGCGGCCTCGCATCAGAAGACGGAGTGTTGGACGACCTCCAACCTGGTGGACTGTATGATTTAAATGGGATCTTTTAATATATTGTGTAATTTGTCAAGAGGAAGGTTTATATGTACTTAGCTCTGAATTTAATGTGTGAGAAGCCGCGAACAAAAGTTAGTGTAAAATAAATAGCACAAACAAGTTAAAAATATGGACGTAACCGCAACTAGTTCTATAAAAGTTATATATCGATTTTTTATTTCCGTAGATCTGACTTACGCAATGTCAATCACAATAAAAGTTTTCATCTCCACCATTTAAACAAACTGTATCGCTTGAGATGGCCAGTTAGGCCAAATGATTGAGATGAAGAGAGCTGTAAACAATTTATGGTTACGACCGAACATTAATTTAAGAGTAACAGAAATACTTCCTAAATTTATTTAACCAAATCGATATCAAGTATCAGTATCGATAACATATCGGTATTGATACTAGATATCAACTATGTGATGTGATATACTCGGATCACGAGTTTCACAAGCACAGAATAAAAAATTTAGGTATTTTAAGCGAAAACAACTGAGGCAGGCGCTTTGTAGTCCTTACAGAAAATAGCCCCAAAAGGTCGTAATGCGTATTGACGTATTGGCGAGCTATAAACGTATCTCGTTTCTTATTTTTACAACACCATCTGCCACATGTTAGCTTGTGATGTTGCTTTCAGAGTACATTTTATTGGAAAGGTTTTCGCCGTTACGAGAAATATGCTTTCTCGTATTATATATATTATAGGTGTCATAAACACTTTTTAACATCCAATAGACAGTCATACTTTAGACCTTTGGATGAGGAGGGAAATATCGCAACACACCGCATATCAATTATATAGATGCTTATGGTGTCAGTTGTTACTAAAATGTTCGTTTACCTCTGATGCTTGCATGCAGTCGAATTGGGCCGGCACGACCGGGGAGGTACCTCTCGCTTACTCGAGACCGGTGTAGTGACAGCTGTGCTATCGCGTTTCGTACGGTGCGCAAGTAGCCGGTGGCCCATGGAGGTGGGAAGAAAAATGAGGGCAGCGCATCTGTATAGCCTCTAAGCGGATGTTCGTAGGCGTCGGTAGTCATGAAAATGGCTCCGATTGCTCGTTTGCCCTTCTATACCATAAAAAATTCATAATAAGAAAATAATAATAAGTATATTATGTCGGTTTCCTAGGTCGAACCAATTTCACTAAGAGGTAATACCGCGATTGTGTCGAATTGGACCTGCACCACCAAAATACCTCTTCAACGATGCCGCAGTAAAATGACAGCTGTACGGTCGTATTTCATGTGTTAGGTTATGGTGAAAACTACCGTGTAACAGATGAGCATGCCGTCGTGTTTTGTGCGGTTAGTGAGTGGCCAAGGGGTACTTTGGAGGAATTGGTTAAAAAAGAGCAACACATCTGTATATTATACGGATTAAGAGGGGATCGCCACCAAAGGAGTCCGATTTTTTGATTTTGAATTGCGTGTAAAAGCTCTTTAGTCTATGGTATAAACAAAAACCTCTGCAGTACATAATATACGTATGTAATTTTAACTATAAACAGCCAAGCGTCGTCATATAAATGAAATAGTATTAGCAAAATATACATATAACTATCATGAATACATGATGCGTGAAATATAGTATGCGCAGCTTCATCTGTCTACAATTCATAGTTCAAATTGGTTTTCTACTCGTTGAATAAGGGCTCATTTATCCATGGGATTATAGCACATTCGGGCCAAATAGCGGCTATAATGTGTGCTAATCCCGTCAGTACTGGCAGGCGTTTGATAAATTGGGCTCCTGTTTTATGTTCAGTTATAAATGGGTATTGAGTGAAATGCGAATATTATATTATGAGTTTTCTATTGCCCTCTTGTTTGCAATATCGCATGCATTTTATAGTTGCCGTGTACAATTCGTCTTTTCTTTTCTGTTTTACCCAACTGCGTCAAGAGTTTTATATTGGAATGAAGTATTTTCCCGCTATAAAATACAGCCTTTGTTAGTTTGTGATAATGTAGCATCAAATCGGTCTAGTACTTTCGGAGCCTATTCATAACAAACAAACAAATCTTTCCTCTTTATAATAGTATAGATAGATAGGTATAGATGATTGTTTAACAAATCTTAATAGATCTTCTAAAACCTTGTAATGCTGCCCAGCTAATAAATATTCATTTACCTCATTAGTTTAGATATACTTTTATACGCGTAACTTATCAAGAAAAAAAAACAGAAATATAATTGAAGCGTTGGTGTATATCTATTCTTGAAAAACATCTCGTCTTTTTCTTGGAAGAAATCAAAAAAGTACGTCGGGAATAATAAAAGCGTTTATTATTCTAGACGTAGTTTATTGATTTTTTATTTACTTTCGAGAGCCGTCAATTTGAAATTCATTGCTTTTCTCGTTACATAATATCCATCCCTTATATGTTTATGAGGGATGGGGAATATGTGACAAGCTGTAACTCTACCCGCCCACTATGACGTAAACCTTTGGGTGTATTATCTTTATACAGGAATCAAGCGAGCAGTATTACCAAGTCTGTCTGTCCATTTAGGAAAATATTTCATTGCTACATTGGCATAAAGCGTCGGTATTCACAAAATGATTCGATTTCTCGTTTAGGAAAAACTATGACTTAAAAAAAAAAACTGTTTGCACACATCCAGAAAAAGTTTAATAGCGATACTTTAAATATGTAAATCCGTTTAGCGGTTCTAGGGATATTATGTGGTAATAAAGAATATTACATACATACATACAAGATACGCTCGAAAAACAATATCCTTCTTTGGGAGTCGGGTAAAAAGAGGAAAGGAGGCTTTCATAATTATGAATTTAGTGAAGCGGAACTTACGTATCAGATATGGTGTTAAAAGTGAAGGTGAGGTGCGGCTTGAGACTATCTGATAGATCTACATTTATGCCAATGTTCGTGGCCGTAAGTCATTTATCACTTGTTTGTTGGGCCCTTACTCTTGAAGAAAATGTTTTTTGTTTCGCCAAGACGTTCAGGCAATGGCATGGAATATAAAAAACCACATACATACGCTTAACATATACCTATTACCCCCTACTTTCCATGGCGGGTAAAAAGAGGAAAGAAAGGAATAATCGAAGTATCAATATCACATCCACAACAAAGTTTTACATTACGATAACTGTAAAGTAAAAATTTGTTATGCTTGCTATTGAAAATATAACATAAATAAAAAATAATTATTTAATTGCGTTTCAGACTGGCTGAGATCGACACAACAATGATCTGATCTAATCGACCGATTGGCCGCCCATCATATATGTACAGCTTTTCTACCAACAGAAGCGGAGCCGCTCCCCTCCGTTAGAGGTGGGGAGAGGAGGACACCCGCTGTCCTCGGCCAAGATAATAATAGTATAACCTATTAATCGCAATAGTCCGGTTTGCCTTCTCCCAGTAGCTGGGAAAGAAGGGGGGGGTCTGCCCCCCCATCGACCACAAATACAGTGGCTTGAGCTAGCTCCAGGGTGCTCGCCACTCATATCGATGAAGCTGGGCTTTCAGCCCAAGCATAGTTCACATGTACATACATCTAAAAAAAAAAAAAGAAGCGGAGCTTCGAAAATCGCAAAGCGCTACTAATCTACAAATAAAAATTCTAGAAAGTTTTACTGGGCAGTTGCAAACAAGACTACGAAACGATTTATATTCCTTTCAAGTACTAATTGAATTTAGACTGAATCTAAAAATGAACTTTTAGTGAAATGAAATAACTCTCTCTGGAAGTTATAATTCTTTAATATCACGAAGCGAGAAATTGAATTAAAATTTTCTCCGAACAAACTTTAAGTAAATTAATGCAAAAAAAAAACAAAGTTGTAAAACAGGAAATATAATTAAATCACAAGATTTATTCTACACTAGGTATTAACAGTTACTTTGTTTGATTTTGATTGACTTCAAGATGATTTCAGTTGAAAGTGTGATTTGTAAATTAAGTTACATAGTACAAGTACATAATTTAAAGTGATATTACATTTTATTTCTCTTTTCAAGCTTTTGAAAATGTTGCAAGCTTGATAATGTGCGTATTATGATTTTTATAGAATAAACAGTTTGTACCAAATGAAAATCTGAACCTTTTTATGACTACCGACGCCCTATTCACATACAGTTGACGCTGCTAGGGATTATAATGAATATCACATCACTGATAATTAAGGCAGATGTACAAGATTAAATCATAATAAATTTATGTAATGCGTCTGAAATTTAATGAATGGCCGTAAAAACGTAATGACTGTGACTTTTATAAAAAAAAATTGCTGTGCCCAGCGATTTCACCTGAGTTTAATTTCTAAAAATCTATATAAACGACCCTACCTTTTGCACATATCATATCACCAATTATTACATACAATTAGTAAAAGGTAGTGCCACGCTGCATGCTTGCATGCACCCGAATTGGGACGGCACGACCGGGGAGGTACCTCTCGCTTACATGAGAGCGGCGTGAAGTGACAGCTGTGCTGTCGCGTTTCGTGCGGTGTGTAAGTGGCCGGTGGCCCATGGAGGTGGGAGGAGAAAGGGGTGCAGCGCATCTGTATAGTCTCTATGCAGATGTCTATGGGCGTCGGTAGTCATGAAAATGGCTACAACTGCT
>LUGF01022576.1:133604-144308 GCA_001625245.1 Calycopis cecrops | reverse complement strand
ACGCATGCAAAAGTGTATTAAATATCGCGGAGAATTCTTTGAAAAACAATAAATGGTAATAATCTATAATATTGTCTATACTTATTTCAAACGACAAAACTTAAAAGGCAGCCCTAGTAATCTGTTCTGTAAGCGTTCAAGAAGATCGACCTTTTAAAAAAAGGTCAGACATTCATAAAAATTAACAAAAACTGTTTTGCAGAGATTTTAATAAGGTGGATAATACTGCTCTAGCTCCGGAGTACCAATTTCATTACAAGTCCGACACACATAGACATCCGCACAATTTATACACTTTACGAACATAAGAAAAAAGCTCGTATTCTAGTTTCGTTATTTATGCCTTGTAGTTGGTCCAAGACAATTTACATTTATTGCAAATTGAATCAGCTGAACGGCTTCTTGCGATTTCATACGCATTGTCAGTACAATTCATTGTTTTATGGTAACACTAGCTTCCCCCCGCGGCTTCGCCCGCGTTTATTTCGGACTTCAAAAATCCCTATTAATTTTAACTTATTATGTTATTCTGATATGAAAGCTATATTACTGTAAAGTTTCACGAAAATCCATTCAGTAGTTTTGTGTGAAAGAGTAACAAACATCCTTACAAACTTTCGCATTTATAATATTAGTAAGATGAAGGTGTAATATAACCTTTTTTTAATATGCTATCTAATACTGAAAGAATTTTTCAAATCCGATTCCTAGAAGTTCTAGCAGTTCGCGTTTTAACAAGCAAACTCTTTGGGTTTGTAATGCCTGCTCTACACTCATGAAGCGAACCGCGAATGTGGATGATTTCGGGGTTCGCAGATCGCTGCGTTCCCTGTACGCTGTCGATTTTTGATCCGCGATAAAGGGTTCATGGAGTGCACCTGCGAAGCCCATGTACACTCTGTTTCAGCATCATCATGTTTGCAGTTGTGAGCAGAGACGGTATCGAGCACCATCAGTAACGAGTAACCATCTTGAGCAGGCGACCTCTAAGGGTCAACTCACCGAAAGAGCGGCGAAGCGCAGCGACTCGCCCGGTAGGGAAGGCGCGCGGATTCCCGCGACTGCTCGGGAAATCGCTGGAATGCTCCAGAAGTCGTGAGAATTCGACAATAAGCACTATATTAATGAAAATAAAGTTGAAATTCATATGACACATAAACTGCGCTTCGCTTCGCTGCCCTTCGCCGCTCTTTTAGTGTGAGTTGACCCTAAAGCAGCCGAGCCTGATTAACTAACACATACTCAGGCTCGAGCCATTAGTACGCTACCATAGCAGGAAACGACATTCTGACACGATCATAGAACCTTCCGTGGCAAGCTTTACATACGAGATAAACAGGAGCCTTGAGATAATCAGGATGGATTGCTGCATCCTGATTGTCGCAAGTTCCTGACTGCGTATTGCTCTTGCTTTTAATACCAGGTGGTGAGCTTTACGTGGCTTTAGATGAACATGGATGAATTGCCGCAAGTTCCTGACTCCTGGGTAAGGTTGTCTCCGAGACGCAGTGTCAAGCGGACATTCTGCTCTGGCTCTGCCATACCTATTTTATTACAAGTCTGCCGCCCATAGACATCCGTAAAATGTCTACGCAGGTGCGTTGCCTTCCTTTTCTCCTCCCCTCCTAAGCCTCCGGCTACTCATAAACCGCACGAAACGCGACAATAGATCTACAAGACGGCATCAGATGAGCGAGAAGTCGTGCAGGCTCAATTCCGTTTCAACGCAGCAACTCTTACTAAAATGCATGTATAAATCAAATGAAAATACAACATTAATATGACAGTGTTGATCTGATGATAGAGGCGGAAGGTAGCCATGGTAACATTTCGTTCAAATTGTGCGAACTAAAATACCAAAACAGTGAGAGAAGGCTTTATAGTTCACGTTCCCATCGCCCACAAGTGTGGAAGTATGGATTTAAATTTCGTATATACAATGTAAGTTCGCACCCCAATATATAATGAATGACTTTTCAAATTAGGTATCTGTCTAGGTTCTCCATCGATAATGAATTAATACCATGTGACGTGCGCAACAATCTACAGAATTCGATTTAATTTGCCTCGTCATGTTCGTCATTAGCGTCACTGTTATGGTGACGTGAGCAGACGCACGTGCGGACTTGTGGATACCGTGCTATGTGCACACTACACATGTACTTTGAGAGCGCTGTTCTCGCTGAGTTATTCATTTTAAAGGCTGCGATCAAAAAACACTGGCCGTGCTGCTTTTACAGCCGTCAATTTCTTATGGTCCAGTATTAATTTGACTACTGTAAAAGTTGCGAGCAGTAGACTCCAGTGATTTTTTAAACGCAGCTAAAATCTTGACTCGTGGTTATCGGAAATCGTCTTGATATTTTGAACATCACTGGACAGTCTCGGTATTCGAGAATACTGAGCGTGGCAACTGATTCTACAGAATTTATTTGTGAAAAAAAAATTAAAAAGAACGTCTGTTGACTTAAGGACATCGAGGAGATACGGATGTAATAACAGTGAACACTAAAGTTTAAAATTTCAAATCAATAATCGATTCTAAAGAATTATTTCAAAATAAAATATTGCCAGGAAGGTTCTCTGATCGTGTTAGAATGTCTTTCCATGCTATGGTAGCTTACCAATCGATCGTGCCCGAGTATGTGTTAGTTAATCAGACTCGGATGCTTTAGATGTCTCCTGCTTAAGATGGCGTTAGTTGCCGTCCTTTCCTTGCGGTCATCAAATCGAGACTCTTTTTTTTTTGTTGACGCAGGGGAATGCCTTTACGCACGCTACCCAGGAGCCCGGGTGGCTCAACAGGGTACAGTGTCGGGCTCGACAACTGGGTTGCCCCTACCGACTAAACCACTGCGGGTGCCTTCAGCCGTTATGATTGGAGGGCCCCGGATCTGAAAGCAACGGGGTGCCTCCAGCGACAAGCTGGCCTCGGTGAAAAGGCCAGACTCTTCCTCCTTAGGGACTGTCCGGCTTCCTTTGAACAGTCCCTAATTCCACGTTGGAACCGTGCAATGGGGTCAGGTTCCCATCCTTACCCCTGGTCCCAATGCTCCAACGGAGCACACTACGCCGGTCGTCCGAATCCACGCCGCCATCTGCTGATTCAGAGGGACGGGTGGAGGACCTCCGGCATTGGCTGGTCCCTTCCGCTGGGCGGCGGACCAACCAATAAACAGCCGCAGAGGTAAGGGAGGACGGCAACGACACACTGCATCTTCCTTTCCTCTGCGGCCCACCGCCAACGCAACAGACGGTGCGCCCCCGTTCGGTCGCAGGAGATAGGGTGCACGGCCACGACACACCGAGACACCTCTCCTCCCGCGACCCCTCTTCCATGGACGCATCCAGAGCGGGCCCCAGCGAAGCCCACCCGACGCGTCCCCACCCGGGATCCCTCTTGGTTCACCGTGGTTGTCCAAGCCACGGCTTCTAAGCCCCCTCACCACGACAAGGTGGAGATCCGTCGAGGGGGATCAAATCGAGACCCACGACCATGTATCTTAAATGTGATTTGTATAAAAAGCGAAATGTTTTGCTAGACGGTATCTCTGGGATTCAAATAGGCACAATTTAAAATCATCTGATCGTATCGAATCAATCTGATCGTAGTGAAACGGAAAGTTGGCCATCATTGACATTTCGGCTTGTTCCTTCCACGTGTGCCTTGGTATTGATAGATCCCAAAAGGTTTTATCGGTAGATCGTAGACTTTAGCTCGAATTGAGTAGGCCACCCCTGCTATTATGGTTCCGCTTTTGCTTCTGAAGAATAGAACCTCAAAAAAAATGGCGGTGTAACATCAAATAAAATCTTGCTACTTAGTCGATAAGAAAAATCTTCAAAAGGTTTATTAAGTACTAGCTGTACCGTGAGCGCGTTGCTACGCCAGGAACAGATACATCAGCATGAACTTTCATAGCAATATATAAAATTCACTGGAATGACGGTGGCATTATCTGTCGAAAATTGGTCGTACCAACATAGAAACTTCGTAGGCGCATTCAGAACAACTTTACTAAAGATCGTCACATCCTCAAATGCATTATGCATTACGATTCTAGAAAGGACGTACAGACAAATATTCATTTTTATATAAATAGATAATACATTCGTATCTGTGAAACATTGGAAATACACATACAAAATTTCAACCCAATCGGTCAAGGCGTTTAGTAGTTGACACACAGACAGCAGCGCCCCCTACCAGATCTAAAAGTATATTTTAAGAATCCAGAAAACCATCGAAATACCCATATAAAATTTTAACCCAATCGGTTCATCCGCTTAGAAGTTTACCAGTTTTCCTATGGAAATGAAGCGTTTTCCCGTAGTAAATTATAGTCTATGTTAATCTGTGATAATGTAGCATCCAAATAGTGAAAGAATTTTTGAAATCGGTCCAGTGCTTTCGGAGCCTATTCGTTACATAAAAACAAACGCACACACGCACGCACACTCACACAAACACAAACAAATCTTTCCTCTTTATAATATTTGTATAGATAGATAAACTATTGTATATTATAACTAAAAATAAATATATAACTATTACTTTAAAATAAATATAATATATACATAGTTTTTAACTAATTTGTCACTGTTATTTAATATAATAATATATTATAGCTCTTAATTCTGGCAGAATTTTATTAGAAAATCCCTTTTTTTTATTAATTAATTCAATAAAGAAAAAGAAGCAGGTGCCAATTTTTCCTCCAAAATATGGTATTACAAAAGCGTGCCCGATAAAAAGATTATTTTGAAGATATTTTGTAGTAATCATTGGTTAATGGCAGTTCATAGTCTTATCGTTAATGTGGAATTCGGTGTGATGTAAGATCACTTCGCTGATATTATAAAATAAAAAAAAGAAACGGTGATAGAAAAAAAAATCGGTAGTGAGAGAGTTAGACTCGCTTACTTAGGATTTCGTATCAGTGGGATATATTTATGTATGTTCTGCGCCTGATTTCTCTCCGGTTGTGGCGGACTGCCGTCCCATCGGAATATGAGATTAAGGCAATAGAGAGTGCACTTGTATCTGTGCGCACACTTGTGCACTACAATATGCGCAGATGACTCGTCTATATAGACGCGAAATCGGCTAGGACGACATTATTTCCTTATTAAATTCTGGTAACCAGATAATTTCTTTTTTTTATCTTGATTGATTATATGCATATTCTGCGCAGTTACAAACGGATGGGAATGAGGTAAATACTGAAACATTAGAACATTTAATTAAGAATCCACAAGATGTGAAAAAAAGTTAAATGTAGTATATCGGTTATAGAAACAAAAACCTGCTTTTCTCCGGATGAGGCTTTGGGGTTATTTTTATCACTTAAGCTAACCAAATGGCAATACAATACTTTAAGGAAAAGTGTTAAGGAGAAAGATAGCAATATATTTCCATCCCAATATCAAGGGCAACATGTAAAACAAGAATGCTATCCACCGAAAGACGCTGTCACAGTGACAGAAACTTCGGCCAAAATAAAGTTACGAGGTCTACTGGATATAACGACAATAAGAATAATGATGCCACCCGTTTTTGATATTGATTGTAAAGAAATAACACTCATCAGTAAGTGGGGATTTGAAATTAGCAAAATGTTCATAACTTGCTTTAAAGATTACACATTCTTTATTAATGACAATGAGAGATGGAAAAGGATCTTCATTTTTATGTGGCACTTCATCTCTGGGATACGACATTTGTAAAGCCACTAATGAATAATTTACCCTTAATTGCGTCAAAACCGACTGATCCAGATCTCTGTAGATACGGATTGTCATCATAACACATCTGGATACGAATGATGGAATGCATTCTGCATATAGCTTACAGATTAACGATACAGATATGGGCTGATTATGGAAAGCAGAAAGAAAAACATACAAGACGCTTTTAAAAGTAGAAAGGGACTTCTAATTGATGTCGTCGAACAAGGTCAAGGCTCCACTAATGACGGAAATACCGCTAGAAGATTTTTGCGAAACCAAACATAACTGCTGAGATAACTGGAGTCAATGAGGAATTAATTAAGCGATTTGCAATCATTTTAGCGACAATTTCATAATTCACCCGGCTACCACATTCATGCAATCAAATTTCACGAATATGCTCAAGATACCATGCAACTGTATTTGGACTTATATAGCTGATATTATATGCCTTCAAGTATTTACAAAGTTCTTATGCATGGTGCAGCTACCATTGAAAGTTTTTGTCTAATACCAATTGGACAGCTATCTGAAGAAGCTGCCGAAGCTAGAAACAAAGACTTTCGTAGGTACCGCCAACACCATTCCAGAAAATATAGCAGAAAAGCTACAAATGAAGATATTTTAAATAATTTACTGACGAGTTCTGATCCACTTATTTCGACGAAACGCCACAAACTTCGCAGAAAACCTAAAACTTTGTCAGGAGACGCACTAAGTTTATTAATTATCGCAGGAAGGGATATTTGATGCTGACGAACAGGAAAATTTAACAGTCGCTAATGTGGATACCCTTGACAGTGATTGAATTAAAGCAGTGACTAGCAGTGATAGTGATTTTTTATATGTGATACTTTTATATTCTTTTTATTAGGTCATTAGTGGATTAGACCTCAAGGGGACACCACGATAAAGAAAAACGCGCCTAGTTCTTAGCCTCTAGGATGGTGTAGAATAGAGAACAAAAGCGCGAATAAAAGCTGAAATTGCAACCAAATCGAAGATCTATATCTGAGAATAGGACATATAATAGGACAAATATACATGCTTTGTATACGTAAAGTAAAATCTTTCAGAAAATTTAAATTTCGAGATTTTACATTTTTTTGGTTTGCTTCATACAAAAATAACTTTGGATATTAATAACTGAAAACACTCAGCTATCTATAAAATCGTCATATTAATAGTTTCTAATAACTGATAGATAATCCAACGCAATTTAAAACTTTTAAAAATTAAAAAAACTTTTTTTTAATTGCTAATTCGACTACCGCGTATACCGGCCCGTTTCGGCGCCTGTCCGGCGCCCCTTTTGTCTTGGCACCTCTGTGCGCCGCACACTTCGCACACAGGGGCGGCGCGGCGCGGCGCGGCGCGGGTTAGGCAGAGAGATTAATTAATTATTTGTTCAATTTGTTTTTAAGTACGTATAAGTAAGTAATAATTTAGTTGTTATATTCAATATTACGTAGTAGACTATTCTCAAGAGCTGTTAATATTTTAATCAAAGCCAATAATACAATATAAAATATTATATATTTAGATTATCTATTGGAACTTTGGTTGCATTACTGATAAATATACTTTAAAAATAAATATACTTTGCACATAATTACCGCAGTGTTATCAAACAATGCTACCTTACTTTATTTTTTAATCATAAGCATAATCGAAAGTAAGCATTGCGTTCAATGATTTTCCTAATTTCTTTCCCTTTTTCCTAAACGTTTTTATGATAATACTAGATAAGTATTTCAGATATGGAAGCGATTAGAAGACTTTATCACAAGATAAAAGGTGATTAACTGATTAGTAATCTAATTTGATTTTGTATATCTCGTAATGGTCACGTTTCCATAAATTGGAGATAGTTAGCAAATATTTAAATGTATTTTGCAAATACATAGTAATGTTATTTCAATACCTACCCGGGCACATCAAGTTAGCAAATAATATAGAAACAAGTGCGTCGTCATCACATGCTTCGTTGAAAGTCGTTACATTTTGTTCAAAACATTCGATCTGAGTACAACACTTACAAATTGCTCCCTCGGGGACTCATATTCCCCAGGGAGCAATTTAAACGGGGCCCCGCAGTGTAAGGAGTATATACTTCAATAGCCGCTGTACCCAAATATCTGGATTGGGCGATCTGCTTGCGGCCCAATACGCCGCTATAGCTGTGGCAAATTCAAATAAAATTTGATCATCTGGTGATACTAAAGTGCTGACAAGAATGGTAGAACTTGTGCGAAGAGTGGATCAGATGAGTCGAGGAATTTATGGCTTTATGCAGATTATGAATCGGAATTATAAATATAGAGAACTGGTACCTTGGATGTTATTCAGTTCCTCATAAGGGCACACTCTTAAAGTAATTTGTAGCTGCTTCGTATAACGAATAACCTTCCTAATTAGGGAGCCAATGTAAATTGCGTAAATCGCTTTCTTTGCTGCACTTTCCTCCTTCGGAACGGCACAAACTTCATGTCACTCTCACTCTTTCCACCAGCATCCTTCTAAGATATAACGGTTTTGCAGAAGGAGGCACCATGGGTCTCTTTCTGCAAAAAACAGCCACTCACGAGCATCAAGATGAAGGCGATGTAATGCATCAAATCAAGCATAGCCTTACTACATATTAATTACTCGATAGAAGTCTATTTTTTTATTTCTTTTTCACTAATTCTTAGTTATGCTTATCTAAAAAGATATTCATTATCATCATTAAGTAAAAATTCAACGCCACCTGTCACAGCTAAATATCTGATAGTAGCCTGTTACAGTTGAAGAAGAATAGTAGTGGATGCGGATGCAATGGATAAGACAAAGATAGTGAAGAAGTAGAAGCAAGACTTTACAAAGTATTTAGTTTCTGAACAGATTATGGCCATTAGAAGCCAAGATTCTTGATTGAAGATCGTCGTCGCTGTCGTGATTCGTCGCCGTATGTACAAGTTATGGTTGGCAATCAACTGTCGACGTTATGATACTAGAAAGTCCTTGTGGTCTTCCTAATGTAAAATATAATGTAATACTAAATAATCTAAGGTAACAGCAGAAATCTTGTATTTCATAAATAATTTGTTTTCACTAGGTACTTTTTTTTAGTCTTTACATAGATTGTGGATGCACTCTTTATAAGTAACCAATACCTTTGTAGGTAATAGGCTAATCATTATATACTTTTAGGGACTTAGATAATTGTTTAATAATTAAATTAATTACTTTAATCCGCACATTGTGTAGACTGTAGAGTATTAAGGATCCAGCTTATATTTTATAAATAAATAAGCTTGATACTAATTTGTCTGATTGTGGACTTTGATGTATTTTGATAGGTGCTACGTGATAAGATAATGATTCAATTTGAGGATTCAATTAAGATAGAGACAGCTGGCGCCATCTATTTTGCATCTCATTCTGATAAAACCTCTGCACCTACAGAAACGTATTAGCATCAAATAAGTGCTCGTTCCCTGGTACTATGAAGCTAGGTACTAACGTCAATTGTCATAAAAAAGGTAGGTACACACAACAGGTACACATATTTGGGACTTTTTAGGGTTCCATGGTAAACCCTTATACTTAGTTTCGTCATGTTCGTATGTCTATCCGTAGTTTTACTCAGAGACTATAAGTACTAGAAAGCTGTCATTTGGTATGGGTATGTAGATGACAGGGCAAAAAGTGGTAAAAAAAATCTTGAAAAAATTTTTTATTTGGAGTAGCTCCCATACAAGTAAAATATGGGTAAATTTTGTTCTTGTCCGATAATTCATCACTTTCATCATCATTTATTTGAAAAAGATTAAGGGAATGAGAACATCATTTTTCGATTTAGATATCCGTTTCTGAAATACTTATTTGGTTTTAAAGTATAATTTTTTGTTGGAGCTGTCACCCACCCCGTGAAAAAAATTACACATGTAATATACTTATGTAATGTACCTATTATATTTATGAAACAAAAATTTTGACGACCAGGCTGGCGCAGAGGTACGGGGCTCGGATAAGTGGAGCATGTTGCGCCAGGGGTCGCGGGTTCGAATCCCGCCTCGGTCATGGATGTTTATCTATGTATTATAATTATATGTATTTCTATAATAAAAATCTTAAAATTATATATTTTTTTAAATTTATAACACATATTAAATATATTCCGTTGTCTAGTACCCGTGACAAGTCCTTACAAGCACGGGGCTAGGCTAACGTGGTGTGTAAAGTCCACAGATATTTATTATTATTATAATTTAAAGGAAAACTATCAGAGCTGAGTAGGAAGTAAAAACTGTAAAGTTACAAACCAAGTTAAAAAATGTACTTACTCGGGAAAGTAAATTTTCATATAATTTTTTTTCAATGTTTTTCCAGTGTGAACTGAAAGTCTCATACGCAACTACGGAACCCTACACTGCCAGTGGCCCGACACGCACTTGACCTGTTATTTGCTATTAAAGTAAGTGGAGTGGAAACTAAAAGTAATTTTAATCAAAATGTTTTTACTGTGTTCTTGCAAGATGGACCAGCAAGGATATAATAGAGTTAAGGGCAACATTTGGATAGGCCATTATTGTTATTAATCATCATCATCGTCCAGATGGAGATCGTGTTGCCCGACGAGCATACTTTATTCGGCTTCTTTTCGTGTCCACGGCGAAAATATAATTTGTCTACCCAGCAGAGAACCGAAAAAGGCTGATGGGGCCCATCCCCATCAGCCTTTCTCGGCTAGGTTCGGTAAGGATGATGCCTTACGCGATGCCAGTAAGGATGATGCCTTACACGATTTGTTGTACATAAACTATTGCCCACATTGGTCACAAGCTCTGGTTTCTTTCCAATTAAATCGATATATAAAATTTGTGTTTGTGAATCAGTATGACTCCGTATTTGTTCTTTGAGAGATGTGATATATCGATGCCAGTAAGGATGATGCCTTACACGATGCCAGTAAGGATGACACCTTACACG
>LUGF01022576.1:117484-129519 GCA_001625245.1 Calycopis cecrops | reverse complement strand
TTACCTGACTGCCAAGGAAAGGTATATGTTTTTCGCGCGTATCTTGTATGTATGTAATATTTTTTATTACCTCATATCTCTAGAACCGCTTAACGGATTTACATAGTTGAGGTATCGAGGTAAACATGGCGGCTATGCTACGCCATCGGGCTTCAGTTCAATATTTTTTTTTTATTTGAACACTACAATATAGGTATCAAATTAAAGTGCTCAATACAGGGATTTCAAAATGGTATATCAGTATTATCACAACTGTAATACTAAAAAAATATACAATGACAAAAAACCATTTT
The DNA here is from genome assembly GCA_001625245.1 of Calycopis cecrops. Taxonomy (NCBI): domain Eukaryota; kingdom Metazoa; phylum Arthropoda; class Insecta; order Lepidoptera; family Lycaenidae; genus Calycopis; species Calycopis cecrops. Next base: position 129,226 of record LUGF01022576.1, on the reverse strand, counting down.
TCGAGTGCTTACTGTCTTACTAATATTATAATGCAAAAGTAACTCTGTCTATCTATTAAGCTATCACGCCTAAACGACTAAAGTAGTTTTGATTAAATTTGGTACAGAGATAAACTAGCTATAGAGTTTGGGAAAAAAATATATCTATACTTATAAAGTAACATGTCCTGACTGACTGATTCATCATCGCCGAGCAAAAACTGTTAAAGTTAAGTACAGCAATGAAATTTGGTGAGTAGGGTATTTTTATTGAGTAGACACCCACTAAATAATAATAATAATAAAGAAATAAATAATAATAAGGACGGAATTGAAGTTCTACCCCTAAGGGGATGAAATAGGGGTTGAAAGTTTGTATGTAAGTCCTTATTAATGGGCTATTGATTAAAAATAAATAAATTCGTTTGAAATAAGGAATTTGTCGGTTAGTCCGTTAGTCTGTTTATCCAGGCTAATAACCTAGACTACTGGACGGATTCAAATGAAATTTTTTGTGTTGTACCTATAGAATATAGCTGATAGATACTAAGCCTGGTCAACGTTTAGAATACTTTACTAAGGGAAAATCGCTCATTCCTACGGGAAATACAGTAATTATACTTTACCCGACGGATTTGAATATTTGAAAGAAACTTTCTGTTGTTATGATTTTATGAATGATACTTATTGTAGTAATACATTTAATAAAACAGTAAAATCCGTTTGTCTGTACATTGAATAAATTTAAGAAAAACTAATTGGGGGCGACGTTAAAATAGTTAGTTTATGAACACTTTTCAAAGTTTTTAATTTTTTTTGTCTGTGTGGTTGTCCGTTTGTTTGTCTGCCCAGGCTAATGGACAGATTATAACTAAATTAGCGCTGCAGGCCTGTTCAATGTTCATATTGACCTCAGAAAGAAAAACAACCAATGTCGTATATAAAGAAATATTTTAAATTAAACGGAATTTCGGCACACTGTAAGAAACAAGAACCATTTTATAGAATAAGCACTGACTATAATACAACTACGCTATGCGAACGAAGTCGCGGGCGCCAGTTAATGCTTTATAAAACTGACTACCTTATGCCAGCGGCTTCGTGACACAAAATGTAAACTTTTGAAATGAATTGATCCGATTACGTAATTTAACTAACTAGAAATCCGTAAATAAAATAAAAATTAAAAAAAAAAACAAAAAACCTGCCTGCCTTAAAAATAATAACTTAATAGAAAATCAACTGAAAATGCCGGAACAAGATAAAAATTAAATTTTTACATGCAGTCGGAGGCAAAAAATTTAATGGCTTTGTGCATGCCTCCGACTGCATGTAAAAATTTAATTTTTATCTTGTTCCGTCATTTTCAGTTAATTTTCTATTTAAGTAGTTATTATTTTTAAGGCAGGCATGTTTTTTGTTTTTTTTTTAATTTTTTAGTCTTTACATAGATTGTAGATGCACTCTTTTTAAGTAACCAATACCTTTGTAGGTAATAGGCGAATCATTATATACTTTTAGGGATTTCTCATTTCGATAATTGTTTACTAATTAAATTAATTACTTTAATCCGCACATTGTGTAGAGTATTAAGGATCCAGCTTATATTTTATAAATAAGCTTGATGCTAATTTGTCTGATTGTGGACTTTGATGTATTTTGATAGGTGATACGTGATAAGATAATGATTCAATTTGAGGTTTCAATTAAGATAGAGACAGCTGGCGCCATCTATTTTGCATCTCATTCTGATTAAACCTCTGCACCAACAGAAACGTATTAATAGCATCAAATAAGTCTTCGTTTCCTGGTACTATGAAGGTGACGTCAATCGTCATAAAAAAGGTACACACAACAGGTACCTACACATATTTGGGACTTTTTAGGGTTCCATGGTAAACCCTTGTACTTAGTTTTGTCGTGTTCGTATGTCTGTCTATCCGTAGTTTTACTCAGAGACTACAAGTACTAGAAAGCTGTCATTTGGTATGGGTATGAAGATGACAGGGCAAAAAGTGGCAAAAAAAATCTCCCATACAAGTAAAATATGGGTTAATTTTTTTCTTGACCGATATATAATTCATCGCGTGGGGCAATACCCCACGCGATGAATTATATATTCCTTTGAAAAAGATTATGAGAATGAGAACATCTTTCTATGATTTAGAGATCCGTTTCTGAAATATTTAGTTTTAAAGTATAATTTTTTGTTAGAGATTTTTTCACGGGGGTGGGCCGTGAAAAAAATTACACCTGTATTATACTTAAGTAATGAAATACGAGGGTCACTCTAAAAGTTTTTAGAACTGGCCACTTGCAAACAATATAATGAAAAAGTAAGTTCAAATTTGAAAATGGAACTCTTTGTTATATTATTGAATATGGATTTTATTCTTTTGTCATTTGTTTTACGTTTTGGCGGCAAACTGAAAATTGGCTGTGTCACGTTAGCATGAATTTAACGCGAGAAAATTTTCGTGCAATTATTTTTTATGACTTTCGATGTCATTTAAGTCAACAAGAAAGTTATGATAGACTTCGATTGGCCTTTCACGATGAAGCCCCATCTCGTGCCACTGTTTACAACTGGTTTAATGAGTTTAAACGTGGTTGCATTAACCTCGCCGATGATCTGCGTGTAGGACGGCCTTCGTTGTGCGGCGTATACTGATAAAAGACCCTAAGCTTGTCCGAATCTGCTGATAGGTCACATGAGCAGATTCGGACAATCGGTCCGGATCCGATAGGGATCGGTATGAGTCAAGTCCACAAAATCCTCCATGAACATTTAGCTGTCAGGAAGCTTTGTGCCCGGTGGATACCTCATAATTTGACCGAAGCCAAAAAACTCCGCCGTGTTGATTGGTGCCATAAAATGGTTAAAGATTTGACGGAGGTGGCTCAAACGCTGTGTTCGACGTACTTACAGGTGACGAAAGTTGGATTTACTGTTGTGATCCGGAAACCAAAAGACAGTCTGCTTTTCCTTTCGAAGAGTTGCCAACTAAAGTGAAGAGAAATCGAAGCGTGGGAAAAAAGATGGTGGCCTCGTTCTTCGGAAAGACAGGTCATTACGCAACAATTGTTTTAGAGGATCAAAAAATAGTTACTGCAGAGTGGTACACTAACAATTGTTTGCCACTTGTCTTGGAAAAAGTTCGGGAGAAACGACCTCGCAGTTGGATCGTCCTTGATCACGACAACGCCTCGTCGCACACCGCAAGACAAACTACCGACTATTTGGCTACATCAGACGTGGAATTACTGGGACTCCCGCCGTATAGCCCCGACCTCGCACCTTGCGATTTTTATTTATTCCCGAAAATAAAAGAAAAACTTAAAGGAATACGTTTTACAGACGCCGAGGAAGTAGTGACTGCGCTTAAGAAGGCCGAAGAGACCTCTAAACACGAGTGGGCAAAGTGCTTTTCTCAGTGGTTCTATCGAATGCAGCGATGTATTGATGTGATTGGACACTATTTTGAAAAGATATAATAAAACTAATAACTTGCTAGTTTGCTCAGTTTTTGATTTTCTAAGAACTTTCAGTTTGACCCTCGTATGTACCTATTATATTTATGTAATAAAAATTTTGACGACCAGGCTGGCGCAGTGGTACAGGGCTCGGATAAGTGGAGCACACATGCACACACAAACAGCATCATAGTTACTATTATTTTTGTTAAGGAGGAGCGGGGTCTCTTGTCACTAGTATGTACTTACTTATAAGGAGACTACTGTTATATGTTACAATTTAATGTACTTAACTTGTGGTACTGAATAAACATTTTATTTATGTATTTATTCACGTTGCGCCAGGGGTCGCGGGCTCGAATCCCTCCTTGGTCATGGATGTTTATCTATGTATATAATTTTATGTGTTTCTAAAATAAAAATCTTAAAATTATAAATTTTTTTATATTTATGAAACATCTAATATATAAAATTCTCGTGTCACAGTTTTCGTTGCCATACTCCTCCGAAACGGCTTGACCGATTCTCATGAAATTTTGTGAGCATATTGAGTAGGTCTGAGAATCGGCCAACATCTATTTTTCATCCCGATATTCCCACGGGATCGAAAGTTACGCGGGTGAAACCGCGGGGCGCAGCTAGTATTAAATATATTTCGTTGTCTAGTACCCGTAACAAGTTCTTACAAGCACGGGGCTAAGCTAGGGTTGCCATCCGTCCGGGTTTCCCCGGATTTGTCCTAGTTTAGAGGGCGTCCGGGGAGCGTCCGGGCGGGGTTTTATTTGTAGTCCGGATTTTGTTTTGATTTTTGAATGATTGATTTGATTAAAAAAACTAAGATTAAAAATTTCAAGTTTTGGAAGAAATGTTTATGGTTACTGGAATTAGTAATTTTTTAAGTTCGTCATTTAGTTTAAAATAGCATTAAAATAAATAATAATTGATTTATGACCATTAAAACTATTTTTTATTCTTCTGAGTATCTTATGAAAAACACTATTTTCTAATGTCCGGGTAGGAAGCTCCGAAATCCGGGGTTCTTATGTGCCTTGTCCTGGTTGACAGTTTTTTGAGATGGCAACCCTAGGCTAGGCTAACCTGGTGTGTAAAGTCCGCAGATATTTATTATTATTATAATTTAAAGGAAAACTATCAGAGCTGAGTAGGAAGTAAAAACTGTAAAGTTACAGACCAAGTTATGAAGGGAAAGTAAATTTTCATATAATTTTTTTTCAATATTTTTTGAGTGTGAACTGAAAGTCTCATACGCATCTACGGAACCCTACACTGCGAGTGGCTGTTATTTGCTATTAAAGTAAGTGGAGTGGAAACCAAAAGTAATTTTAATCAAAATGTTTTTACTGTGTTCTTGCAAGATCGGCCAGCAAGGATATAATAGAGTTAAGGGCAACATTTGGAGAGGCCATTACTGTGATTAATTATCATCATCGTCCAGATGGAGATGTTGTTGCCCGACGACCACACTTTATTCGGCGTCTTTTCGTGTCCACGGCGAAAATATAATTTGTCTGCCCAGCAGTGAACCGAAAAAGGCTGATGGGGCTCATCCTCAGTTTTCGGTTAGGTTCGGCCTTTTTGGGTTAGATTCGGTAAGGACACCTTACGGCTTACACGATGCGGTATTTTATCATACAAATAAATAAACTTTATTACCTACTCCATTAGTGAACCGGCGTGAAGATGTAAGAATATCTGCGTAAGCATCGCTGCTAAGACCCCGTCCAGATTGAGCGAATCGCGCGCGTATTAGGCCTGATTACAAACAATTTAACGAGGTGGTCGGGGTTCAAGTCCCTGAAAATTTCACACACGTAGTTAGTAAATAGTAATAAATATAGTTCAGTACTTTTTTATTATATTTAATGTGGAACATAATAATGTAAAAAAAGAAAGACATAAAAAAAGAAACACGACTCGTGAGGGACTTGAACCCCGACCACCTCGTTAAATTGTTTGTAATCAGGCCTAATATGCGCGCGATTCGCTCAATCTGGACGGGGTCTAAGACTCCAGGAAGTTGTATTGTAAGAATATCAGCGTAATCACCGCTGCTAAAACTCCAGGAGGTTATATTGTAAGAATATTTGCGTAAGCACTGCTGCTAAAACTTCAGGAAGTTTTATTGTAAGAATATCTGCGTAAACACCGCTGCTAAAACTCCAGGAAGTCGTATTGCAGTGCTATGTTCAGGTGGCTGTCGTCGATAAAATAAAGCTAAAAGATTAAAATGGCATTCCAGCAATCCTTTTACGGTTCTATTATAGGCATAAAAAGCAGATGGGGATCCCAAGGCAGGAGCGGCCTGAGGGAGGCGGGCCTGGAATTCAACGGCCCGGGGCTTCAACCCACCTGGATTTGGCACTGGGTACGGTTAGGGTTCGGTGTGTATTGTTAGAAAAGGGCATTTATGCAAAGAAACTGTGCAAATCCAACGGGTTAGAGGGCCTACATGGGCCTATGCGCACTTCCGACGTCGGATGGTTAAGTCTATGAAACAGAACTTAGTATTTTTGGAAATGGTTGTCTAGAAGGTACCTACTATCGTTTTTGTAAAGTAGATAGGAAATGGTCAAAGGACTCAAAGGAGTTGGTACTCCAAAACCACACATGCTCCTACTCCATGATGATGTAAAGGGGTTTATCAGTGTCAGTGTGCCAAGGCTGTCCCTTTGGTATAGGGAAATAAGGGAGTAGAGAGCGGAGGCAAATCTTTATGATCATTTTGCGATTATACTTGTTTGAGACTATCGCCGACTTTGGTCACGAGTGGACTCGTGACCACGGCTAGTGTATGTAACTCGGCCGAAACGACGAGAAAAAGCTCGAAATATGTTTTCGCTAGTACCTACCTGTAATTGATATTTTATCGTGCTAAAACCCGTAGAGTAACTACAAAAAATTTGTGATTAAGTCTAACTTCAATCAAAATTTTATTTAATTTAGGATGGGGGTAATGATTAAATATTTATAAATATTGGGATGCAGAAGGAGGGGAATACAAGAGTATTACCACGTTTATTTACGAGCGACGGTAGTCTTCGGCTTCAAGAGATTGCAGTGTTGAATTCACATTGATCCTGCCACAATTTGGAGAATTTTTTTACCAATGTGAATGGACAAGATAATTCTTTAATACGTTTTCTTTTTGAAGTACGAGTCCTAAAAAAGTAAAGGTTACTGGTGTATGTGACCGAGAGTGCTGCGATGTCCGCTTATTTCACTTACCATTTACCAGTTGTACCTAATTGACATAGTAATCAAATTCTCATCATAAAAATAAAAAACAACAACGGCGATCCATCAAAAGTATGGAAACTTTTTAATAACACACAACCAATATTTGACTAAAACATCGATGTTCTACATCACCAAATTGTTTTAAATAAAATTTACATTCATATCAACAAGTCGTCACGGTATACAATGGCTAGTAGAACTAGTTACAATCTTATACAAGTAGTCAACAGATAAACATTTTACCTAATTTTAACACTCAATTAGACCCTCGCCTAATTATTTTCTACCGTAAAAATATTACGTTGATATTCTATAAACGTACAAAGTATCACTTTGTAAACTACATATAAATGGGTAAATAAATACATCTTGTGCGCAATGCGTGTCAGCAAAATAGAATACGAATTACGAATGCCAATTTTATATATAAAAATGGAATGCACGTTTGTAAAGTGCTTAATCTACACAGAACAACAATTATTAACATTATATAATCAAAGCAATTATTGTGCCTTGCCTTGTAAGTGGACGAATGCTTTAGCGAGTTCAGAATATTGCAAATCTTTGAGTCCCAGCAGTTCGAGTAAAAAGTTTACATTTTTATGAGACTTGTTTCTAGAGAATATTTTATCATAGATATTTGCTGCAAAATAAATATTAGGCCATAGATTTGCATATTGTTCCCGCTTGTAAACCTAAGTAGATTTAGTAGTAGTTTTTTTTTTATTTAATAGTACTGTCCCGACATATTGTAAGAGACTTGCTACATGTCAATCTTGCTGTCGCTAATATGTTGGTGTTACACCGCCAAAAAAGCGTTTAAATGCCTTGGTTTCAGGAGTGTGCGTAGGTAGCGAGTAGGCAAGATCATGAGCTGACACTTTAAATTTGGAGTTAGTGTTAAGTCACTAACCCACGAAACCAATTCTTGGCAACTAAAACTAATTTCAAACACTTAATACATTCAGAAATGTTAGAACTTATAATGTAAATGGCAAGCCATATATTACAACTGGAATATTTCATAACGTTTTCGTATATTTTTTTTAAACTTGTAACATATATTTTAAAGTAAATGCCTCAAGCGATAGTAGGCTAATTAAATTACTTTGCTTTGGTTTGTAATTGTGTCTTGTGCATGCGAGTATACAAATATGTTTCCGTTTTCCTTATTATAAATGTCTTTTGATTTTATTTTGTCGTTCAGGTTTATTGTATAAAAATAGACATAATTTAAATATTCAAATTACAATAAATAAAAATATTAAATGTCAGATCTTCCTCAGGAATGTCGTGTAGATAAAAAGTTTGTTACAAAAATATTGTACGGTATATGACGCTACGCGTATAGTAAATACATTGGTTTAAATTGCAATATTTGGCACTAGCTATTGAATAATAGAAGACAGATGTAAAGAAATTAAATTTCTTTCGTTTTATTAAATTATCTATTATATTAAATAAATTAATCACTCATAATTTAAATTAGTCGTATCACATTTTTGACCTAACAAAAATATAAAAAGAAATGTTTTACGTTTGTTACGGAATTTTAAAATAATAAATCAACTCATCCATTATAATGTTTCATAGACATTACTTGAAAACAGATAATTTCACTAATAAAATCTCAAAGTAATACATAAACAACAGAATATAAATATATTGTACATATACCTAACTATAAATTGGTAGAAAAATAAAAGTCGTAAAAAATATATATATATTAATGTTGCTTGTAAAACGTTGCAAACTCGCCAAAACTACATTTATACTAACATTCTATACACACTGGTAACACAAGGAACTCAACATTACACTGACTTGACAGTGCCAAAGTTGATTCTAAGCTGTTCTAAGAACACGAATGTTAATATGGTGTGTGGGGCGAGCCTGACAAACGCTGGAATGTAACCTTTGAACAACGATAGAGGTCCTTCGCGAACCGTGTTTTTTACTAACGCGAGAATGCTCTTTACTTCACCGGGCTTTGCGTTCATTGCTCTAGTCTTCAATACGTCGACGGGTTGTGTCATAGTCGTAGCGATGCCACCCTGAAAAATAAAATTATAATTATCTTAAGATATCAAAGTTTTACCCTACCACTCATTCCACCTTTGTCATGGGAAAGAATTCAGATAAAAGAAAAGCAAAGTATTCAGAATATAGATAAAACAAGACTAATTTTAGTAAGAGGTAGTGCCACACTGCATGCTTGCATGCAGTTGAATTGGATCGGCACGACCGGGGAGGTACCTCTCGCTTACATGAGCAGATCTATATAGCCTCTGTGCGAATGTCTATGGGCGTCGGTATTCATGATTTCTCCGACTGATCGTTTGCCCCCTATACCATAATTAAAAAAAAAAAACAATTTCCCTCTTCAACTAATGTAGGTTGTCAAAAAAGTGTATGTTCAAATGTACTACCGATATAGGTGTATTATTAAACGCGATACACTTGATGGTGTTAATGTTTAAAAGCTTTGATTATATACACGTGTAGATAGCGCATCAACCACCTGAAAGCGCCGTAAAATGTGTCTACTATATATAGACTATATATAGTAGACACGCTCTTCGCTTAAGTCGCTTCGCTTAAGCGATTATAAGCTCTCCATAAAAAAGAAATATGCCGGTTTCTTCTGTTCAACTGTGTCACAACCATGCAGGAAAATCTAATAACAAATAGAAGATCTTATTCCACCGGTAAATTTTCAATTTACGTATGTATTTTTAAAAAAATACGAATATTAATTTCACAATTTACTAGTGGTACGGTGTTGTCACTAGAAAAGTAAGGTAATTTTCCAAAATTAAAGGGAAGTTTTTTTAAATATATAGCAATGGAGTTTACACACTACGTTATTCTACCCCCGTGTTAAGTATCGTCAGGAGTTATATTAGGTACAGGTACTAGACAACGGAAATATATTTCATATATTTTATAAATTTAAGAAATTTTATACATTTAAGGTTTTTATTATAGAAAAATACATATAAAACATAGATAAACATCAATGGCCAAGGCAGGATTCGAACCCGAGACCCCTGGCACAATATGCTCCGCTTATCCGAGCCCTGCACCACTGTGCCAGACTGGTCGTCAGATATAAGATTTGATAAAGCACAAATCCTCGTTATATAACACCGATTCCAACCAAGGATGATCAGTGAGGCCGTTTAAATAGCTTTATTATAATGTGCAACATTCGCGTAAACTAAGATGCCATTATAAGTATAATTAGTATATTTTAATTTTTATATTATGTAACACTGACTGTAAATAAATAAAACGGCTTCATAAAGTATATTTGGAGTCTTATTATCAAATATATCTCTCATTGATAAAAATAAATAAAAAAATCATAATTTATTTTTAATAATAATTATTAGCATACATTCTATAAAAAAATCTATATAGTCTACATATTTATTTAAGTATATATAGTCATATTATATAGTCTATATATTCCTATTTTTTTGTTTGCTGTTAGTTCCTCCTGATAATAATAATAACAAAATTTAGGGTAATTCTTGTATGCTGTTGGTATCCCTTTACACGCACATATTGACGGTTTTAAAACAATCTGTACATAACTGTCACGCACACATAGTGCGAAAAATGAGACGTTTTCTTTGCGATGTTTATTTGAAATGGATGGAGATCTAGACGTGTATATAATCGAAGTTTAAAAGTATTATAGATCTTTAGTAGGTAGGTATAGATTTTCTTATCTACTGCCTATGGAATAACAGTACTTAGTACACCTTTTAAACGTTTCAATTTAGGTATCATTTGGAAATTCGTTATGCTTTTGTATACTAAAACTACTGGACGGATTCGAATTAAACTTTTTGTAGTCTATAGGTACATATACAATTATATGTCATGACTAACTGACTGACTGACTGATTCATCATCGCCGAGCAAAAAGTGTTAAAGCCAGAGCAGGGTCGTTTTATTGAGTAGACACTCACTAAGGACAGAATTTTGGATATTCAACTCCTAAGGGGGTGAAATAGAGGTTGAAAGTTTGTATGGAAGACAGTCATTTTTTAAGTTACAAACATGTTATTTTATTTTTGGGTACTTAAAAATGAGTAGATACGTATTTAAGCGTTTCTGGAAATTCTTCCCCGAAGGGGGTGAATTGGGGGTTGAAAATTTGTACGAAAGACCTTATTAATGGGCTATTAATTAAAAATAAATAAATGCGTTTAAGATTAACTAGCTAATTAGGTAACTTTTCAATGTTTTTTTTATATTTTTTGTCAGTCTGTTGGTCTCCGAAAATATTTGACTATTCGAATGAAACTTTTGTGGTGTATAGATACAAGCCTGGTCAGCAACTAGAACACTTTTTTTACGGGAAAATAGCTAATTCCTACGGGAAATACAGTAAACATACTTTACTATTTTAAATTACTTTAAAATTTGAAAGAAACTCTCTATGGTGTTATGATCTTATGAATGAAACTTATTGTGGTACTACTGGTCTACATACAATAATAAAGTAAAATCCGTGTGTCTGTACATTGAATATATTTACGAAAAACTAATTGGGGGCGATTTTAAAATAGTATTAGAACACTTTTCAATGTTTTGTGATTTTTTTTGTCCGTTTTTGTTTTTGTTGTTTGTCTGTTTGTCCAGGCTAATCTCCGAAACTACTAGACTGATTAAAACTAAACTAGCGCTGCAGGCCTGTTAATATTGACCGCAGGACAAAAAACAACATTCGTGTCTATGAAGCAATGGAAATACCCCAATAAAATTTCAACCCAATCGGTTCAGCCGTGTACAAGTTTACCCGTTTTCCCATGGGAATGAAGCATTTTCCAGCGGTAAAAAATAGCCTATGTTAATCTGTGATAATGTGGCATTTAAACGGTGAAAGAATTATTGAGATCAGCCTAGTATCGGAGCCTATTAGTTACATCAATTGAGAAAACACACAAATTTTTCCTCTTTATAATAATAATACCTATAGATTATGAAAAAATACTTAAGTACAATATTATATGAAAT
>LUGF01022576.1:99511-113082 GCA_001625245.1 Calycopis cecrops | reverse complement strand
TAATTGTCATCAGTCATTGTGAAATGTGAATGTGAACAGTGAAATGAGAAATCAGAATTCAGAAATGTGAAGTAAAGATTGTAAACACAATACCTACAACTCGATTAAATTTCGTAAAATATTTTATTGTTCAATTTTTACTAAACTGTAATTCCGATTAATATCGAATATCATAAGGTTTTATTTTAATTACTAATTAGAAGCGGTACGTGTGTAGTCATATTTTTAGTGCTTTATTCAAAAACGAATATTTACAGGTTTAACACATGGGCTCTGAACCTTCGTGAATAATTTTTCACACTTTATTGATTACTTACATAAATAATATAAATTATTTGATTTTTCATGTGTGTTTGATAGTTATTTTCATTCTTTTAGGCACCTAGCAATGTCTTCTGATATTATAACGAACCTTGAACTAGATGTAAATAGTGAATCAGGAAAAATAATCATAGTTAAAGAACATAATAGTTGTGACAGTTCGTTTATTACAAGCTGTGTTTTAAGCAATTGTATAAAGAATAATAATGCAGTGCTTGTTATCACTACACATAATTCATTCAAACATTATCACAATATTGGTCTTAAGATGAATTATAACCTACAAAAGTCTGTGGACAATTGCCTAATAAATTTCTATGATTTGGGACAAGAAATGGCTGCATGTATTATAAACAATGAACATATGTCAGAAGAAAACATTTTAAATAATATTAGAACCAGAGTGGAAATATTATATGAAAAACATAAGCAAGTTAATATTATTGTTGATGGATTGTCACATTTTTTTGATTTCCAACTGACATTGAGAGAAGTAAACAAGATATGTGAAGAAATTATCCATTGGGTTCAATCATATAATTCTTTTTTAATAATTCATTGCAATGTTGCTGTCTATCATGACATTACTGAAATTATGGCAAATCTGTTATCTCATAAAGCACACATTGTCATGGAAGTAGAAAGTCTTACCTCTGGCCTGAGCGCAGATGTATCTGGCCACTTGACAATTAAAAAATCAGGACAGCGATTTGAGACCGAGAATATGTATGTTATGCAACAGAAGCCGTCACAATATTTGTTTAAACTGTTTGATAGAGGTGTCAAATTACTTGCTCCTGGCACTGTATAACGTTTTATGTCAACTTTTGCCACACCCACAGGTCTATAAATATATCAAGAATAATATTATTGTACGTAAGGTGCTGCTATGTGATATTGTATCTAGTGTAAGAATAACTGATTATGAATTTTGTAAATAAATAAGGTTGTGTACTTATATTCAGTCTATATATTTTTATTTCTGATATTTGATTAGCAGAAAAAATAATAGAAATAAAATTATAACATTTATTTCAGGAAATCAAGCATATCTGCGTTTGTCATAGGTCAAGATATAAAGTATTTATTTAGTTGTGTCAGGTGGCACTATGTTCTCTTTGCCTACACTAATAAGAAACTGAATTGAAGATGAGAAGTGTGTGTGTATGCATGTGTGTTTGATAGTTCAGGTAATATTACTAGCTACATAGTAAAAAACTAGGTAACTGGACAAGACAATCTCACCTGGCCAGCCCCGGCACCAACCTAACTAGTTCCATCTTTAAAACTTGACATCAAGATTTGCTGTTTACATTCTTTATTAATGTATGTTTACTAACAGATTATTGAAGGAACAAAAAACTATTTATCTGGTTGGTTTATGTTTATATAAATATTCATATTTTATTGACTGCTGTAACATTGTGGTTGTGATATAAATATTGTGTTAGGCTTCACAATACTATAGAAGAACATTATTGAATTATTACTTTGAAGTGTTGCATCAGTTTAATTATTCTTCATGAATAAGTCGTATTAAATACCTTGACAAAAAAGTTCAATACTATATTAGTTTTAAAATATAACTATATAAATAAAGATGCATTAGCTACATACATATTTTTCTAATTTTCTAAATCTCTGATGTCTAAAGCAATGGCTGGAAAGTTATCTATGGAATGCTTCTCCATCAATTTCAATGCAAATATTGGTGGATATAGAAGATATTCTGTTGTTTATTGTGATTTATAAACAATCCTGGCGCGTTAATCAGAGGGTATTAGGAAAAATGTCAACACATCTGCACACATTATATTTTTTTTATTATATTGCTTACTAGCTGACCTGACAGACGTTGACTTGTTATTATTGGTAAATATGTTGTCATGGCAATGTGTAATGTTATATGGCCGAATTGTCAACCCATTACTTTACCCTACTATAGTGTATTTCAAGTCGAAATACTGACTGCAGCATTATAAATATTGATAATTTATAGCCTATACGTTACCATGGGCGAAGAAAGAAGAAACAGCTATTTAACAAAAAAGTTTCATTAAAACCCGTCCAGTAGTTTTTGCGTGAAAGCCGCTCAACAGACAGACAGGCCAAGATCTGCGACAGTATTATTGCCTATTATATGTGTATAGATGACTATGCAATCATTGCCTTCAGTGCATTAAGAATCAATGAAATTACATAACAAATTTTTGAAATTTAAACAAGCTTTCTAATAAATTATACTAGGCTACTACCCACGCAAAAGGCTAAACCTTTGGATTTTGCCATGGAGGACATGATACATTATATTGGTGCGATGCCTGTAATATTTATAAGTTAATTTAAATTTGTGATGTAATATTACCTGAACTATAAAATGATTTTATTGTCATCGGTTACAATCATTCGCGTCGATTTACGAAATTTAAAGGATCTGAAAAAGGCTTTTATTTAAAAGCTACAATCACCTTTGCTTAGCATTGATAGTGTTACCTCTTAGGATATTGCACTTACACTAGATTTTTCACGTATAAACTTAGCTGCTGCGATTCGCTCACTATCTACTACTACTACTGTATCTGTAATCTGAACCTCAACTGAGATATCGTTCGGAGTGTCGACCTCAAGGCTGACGGTGGCGTGTGCATCGTGATTTGTGACGCGCCTGCAACGTGTTAGGAATACATGGCTTACAAGAGTCATTAAAACATTATCTATATGAAAATAATAAAGAAAATTAATCATGAACTTGTTATTTTTATTTGAAAAATTTATAAATACATCACCTACTTATCTATTGTAAGTATAGATAAGCACAAAATTAATGCATTTACCTCAGTATATTGAAACACCAAGAAGATGGGCAGACGGGTCTGTTCTTATTCTTGGGATAAAAGATCTACATGAGGGTTGAATCTATCGGCAGCATCATTCGGCGTACACTCGCGAATCAATGGAGTAACAAGACTGCAGAATGCCACGGTCGCAGGCTGACAGGGGCTCTTAGTAGGAGAGGACTACAAGGACATCCCAACATTCATTCGAGCAGTCGGAGGCATTATCATGACTACTGACGCCCATAGACACCTGCACAGAGGCTATAGAGATGCGTTGTCCTCCTTTCTCCTCCCAACTCCTGAGCCACCGACTACTTATACACCGCACGAAACGGAACAGCACGCCTAACGCCGGTCGCGTGTAAGCGAGAGGTACCTCCTCGGTCGTGCCGGCCCAGTTCGGCTGCATGCAAGTTGCAGTGTGGCACTACCTCTTTCTAACATGCTTGTAGAGATTCTCATTTGAATAATTTGACAAGGGCCTGTTATGCTGGTGGCCGAGTGTAACTCGTCCGAGTTATCTGCAGAATCTAAATTTAAAATATGACCCCAACCGAGGGAGATAATGGAGTAGTTCCGGCTGCCTGGGGTCCTCTCTGGCCTCGACGGTGCACCGGCCTTACGGTATGTTTTAAGGCCTGATAAAAGTCACTCACAAGTTTATAATGTTTTTATAACTTACTTATGGAAGCAAAAGAGCATTGAGAATATTTTAGTGACACAAACAGCGCGAAACACGATATACTAATAGTATCTACCTAAGTATGTACCTACCTCATGTCAAAATTATGGAAGAGATAATTATTTTGGCTGACTGGAATAATAGGATGGCATAATAGAACTGCCTCTTAATAAGGCGTGGACACAATATATTAATAATGATAATATGATTACGTCACATGCTATAATTTTTCAGAATAGAGAATTTATTTTTTATTTCAACTTTAATGATGATTATGATGAATGTTATAAGAGTTAGGAACTATTGTATAATAGAAAATATAGAAGAAGTCAGCCTAGAGCCGTCCACTGCTAAACGTAGACCTCCTCCATAGAGCACCAACCATCCCGATCTTGGGCCATCCATAGCATGGTGGTAGTACCTAAATAACCCCAACATGAAACACAAACTGAACAGAAAATTTATGAGCAGTTAATAAATAATTCACCATGCTGCTCATTGACGATAAGAAAACGGTCTCGCCCCGAACTTTCACTAGGTGTGAAGTTACTAAGTTAGTTAGTTGTAGTTATGTGGAAATTGATGACGCTTAGAGCTTGTCCTGCCCTTGATCATCATCTTGGCGTTAGTATTACCATCCCCTCAGAGAATAAAAACTCGAAAAGTAACTCGTAACTTTTTAAGTAGGTATAGGTATAAGGTAGGTACTTAACAAGTTAACAGTATAATAAGGAACTACTACCGAAATAGCCGTTTCACTGCTGTATGCACAGTGTTCAATGTATTATAATGTCAAGGCGATACCATCACGAACAGCTTGGTGTTTAAATGAATAGATGAGGCTGAACTGCCTCAAGTGACGGCGCATGAAAAATTCATTTGTGGTGATTAGCTGTTACCCCAGCGACGCCTAAAGGGAGGGCTTATTTTGACCAGAACTCAGTTAACGTTGAGTCGCAACACTGCATGGTACCCTTACCTCTATGATGTTTAATAAAATGACGACACAACTTATTCCAATGGGAATATTGGACACATTACAAATTATAATTAATTACGCATATTAAAGATAAAAATGTGTTGGTGTCTGCATTAAGTGTTGTTGATAGTGTTAACAGATTTTCGTACGTTTTGATAATTTTTTGGTGATACAATGACTCATAGTATAAATTGTGATAAATCCCACAGCAGTGGAAGATCAGTTAGTGAAGAAAAATTAATGGTACCTACATGTTTATTTTTGAATTAATTAAGTTTAAAAGTATAACAAAGTATTTACTTATTTTTCTTTTTTTTTAATTACCAAAATATTATTTTCGGGCAACGGTGTGTACGTTTTTACTAAAAAATCCTTATTAAATGATCTAAGAGTACACAATATAGAACATAATAATATTAATAGTACATAATATTATTAAATTGTAAGAGACCACGCCAGCTTGTAACCAAAACCAATTTTAAACTTTAAATCTTTACCAGTTGATACTTGGTGACAGGTACCTACATGAATTTACCTACAGTTAGGTACATTCACAGCTATCAAAAATCACACAGACTCTATATGATCTTTAATGTCAGTGAATGTTCCTGGCCTGACTGCTTAGTCCTGAGCTTTTTCTAAACAAAAAACAAAACATTTGAATCGTTCTTTTTAGGGTTCCGTACCCAAAGGGTAAAAACGGGACCCTATTATTTAGTCTTATCAAGAGTCTAGGACTCTGGTCACGAGAATCCTAGGGATAAAAATAACAAAAGCGAAACTGTTTACAATACCTCAAACCCAGTTTAATATTATTCTATAATAATGAACCATCATATCATTTTCGTTGAATATGCGCTTGAAGAAAAGTATAGATCCTTCATATCTATGATTCGGTTTGTCTAAGTATATGAACTTAACTAGCTGTGCCCCGCGGTTTTACCCGCGTAAATTTCGATCCTGTGGAAAATAGAAAATCATTCCATGGCATTCTATAGGAACATTTCGGGATAAAATCCAAGATGTTCTCTATGTGTGTGCCAAATTACATGAAAATCGGTTCAACAGTTTTTTCGGGAAGGAGTAACAAACTTAACCAACAATAAAAAAATTCACATTTATAATTTTAGTAGGATAATAACCCCTGTAAAGGTCCGACAGTTTTCCTATACTCGAAAGTCGATAAACACATTACTGTGAGAATACAAAAGTTCAAAAGCTTAACTATATCGGCTGTTAACTATTCGGCGCAGAAACTTACATATACAATAGGTATTTCCTTTTTTCTTATACTGATGACATGCAAATCAGACACACCTTAAGAAATCCGAAATTCTTGACTCTATTACTTTGAAAACCTGAGATCAATTGTTAAGGACGGACATTAGATGTATACTATTTTACATTGGAACCTTTTATGATGATGAAGATTATAGGTAATATAGTATAGTAAAGTATATATCTATATCTACATACACGAGATACACGTCGTAACAGTTACATTAGATGCTGGTAAGGGTCAATTCAGGTTTGATCGACTTCACATCACAAGGAATGCAGTGTGAACGATTTCTCTTATAAATCTCTAAACCCTTCCACTGAGTTAAGCGAAATCCGCATATTTATTCTCTGAAAAAGAAACAGAACTTTGCACGAGAACCCGCGCGCGGTTCGTGCAGCCTGCTATTACAAAATTAATAAGCGATTTCTTCACTTACGTCAGCATTTGGCTAAATAATAAAATAAATTGTTCCGTCAAATGAAATTACAACATGACTGAGGGCTCGGATGGCATCTGTAGCAGATGTTCACTGGTCTCTTCAGTCAACGGAGAGATCCCCTCCTCCATCCACGATATAGCTGAGGCTACTTTAGCTAGCGAGTGGCCCACGCCGTCAAAGAAGTGGGATGTGGGACCGCGATATCTCTGGCCATGATAATGATAGTTAAATTTGCTACTAACATTCTCATATTGGAATGCATGTTTTCCATCTACGGGAAAACCCGACGAGCACTCATAGCAAAACAATTAAGCTGTAATGACTTCGCTTCCACAGAATAAGTTCAGCTCCGAATAAAAATAACGAAGAAGAAATGTTCTATATTTATTATTACACAATCGTAGCAGCGCTACGAGTAATGAAAGCTAAAGGTACACTACAGTGCTACGTAGCATACCTCTAAAGAAGATTTCAAAAAGTCAACGGGTCTAAGCAAATATTGATATAACTTTATCATTGTACCAGGTCGCCGTGCGCGTGCGGCCGCTGCGAGCAGATGAGGGCGCGCGCATCGTGCATGTCGTCAGCGACAAGGTGACATTTTCATTTTATTAATAATATGTAACAGGTGACATAAGTGCAATAACCAGTGCCAGTTAGGCTCTTTCGGGGCCCGGAGCTTGGAGTCCTCGGAGATGAAAAGGGCCGTTCATGGCTACAAAAATGTTTTAGAGCCCTTAACCTTTATGGGGCCCGGTACTGCAACTCTCTAAGCCCCCATCCAAATGAGATGCTGGAACAGTATTTATATTTTATTAGTTAATAACTAAAGTAACTGATATCACGCTAAGGATAACCTCGTTGTAGTGATATTTTGCTGCTTTCAAACTCAGTATATAGGAACCGCTCTTAGTCCAGTATGATTCTGAAATAAAGGTAATAATGAGGAACAATGAGAACACGAATAATCCATCGTAAATGTTATTATCATCATCATCAGCCTGAGGAAGACCAGAAAACACGAGTCTCTTGACTCTTCCATCCAGCGGCTCATCGTCACCTTAACCAAGTCGTCAGTCCACCGGGTTGGTGGCCGTCCAACACTCCGTCTTCCGATGCGAAGCCGCCACTCGAGAACCTTTCTTCCCCAGCGGTTATCGGTTCTCAATCTCACTTCAGTTTGCTGACTCTCAGAGCTATATCGGTTACTTTGGTTGCGGCCTGCTCATTGCTACTTCAGTTTGCTGACTCTCAGAGCTATGTCGGTTACCTTGGTTGCAGCCTGCCCATTGTTACTTCAGTTTGCTGACTCTCAGAGCTATGTCGGTTACCTTGGTTGCGGCCTGCTCATTGCTACTTCAGTTTGCTGATTCTCAGAGCTATGTCGGTTACCATGGTTCTCTTGCGGATCTCCGAATTACGGACCAAGTGTTACTATAACGTGTATTTATTATTTCAATAGATGCTGGTGCTGGAGGAAGAGTCGGACACTCGTCGAGATGTTCTTCGCCAGCGCCGTCTCATCGACAAGCACTATGTGTATGATCGAGTGTTCAACGAGGAGAGCACGCAGGTATTGATAATCCCCTGTACTAATATTACGTACCATAGACATCCGCATAGAGGTTATACAGATGCGTTGTCCTCCTTCCTCCTCCCACAACTACTTACCGCACGAAACCCAATTGTAAGTGTGAATATGTGATGTTTATTACCCTTACACGCCGAAAGCTATTCAATTGATCATCATGAATCTGGTTATATTGCTGTTAAATGGGAGGTGTTAGAAGGAACACAGGATACTTTTTATTAAAATACCGATGCGAGCAAGGCCTGGAGTAAAAGTTAGTCGATAGTCATAGCAATTCTGACGCGATTGTTAACAGAATATATCTATATAATATTAGATTTAATATTTAGAAATAAATTTAAGGATACCGGTATTCTGACTGTTTACTCTCAATACATTTTGGATAATGTATTGTATGTAAGAAAGAACATTAGTGAATTCAGAACCAAAAATGATAATCATAACATAAATACGAGAAACAGGCATAAATTAGACATACCATTTCATAGACTTAGTAAAGTAAACAATTCCTTTCGGGGGCAATGTGTACGCCTCTACAATAGGATCCCAGAAAGCGTCCAAAAACTTTCGATTAATAAATTTAAAAAAGTTGTTAAAGAGCGTTTGTGTGGTAAGGCATACTATAAGGTAACAGATTATATGACAGATACCACATCTTGGGATTAGAACACTCCTCCCAGGCTGTTTCTGTACCTTAAATTTTGTAAATTTAGAAATTGTATTGTATATCATTAATAATAAGCAAATGTATTTGTATTTTTATATTTTATTTTTTTTTTTAATTTTTACATATCACAACATGAGGCCCGCTGAGTTTGTTTCGCCGGTTCTTCTCAGGACAGGGCTAGGGTTGAACCGGTGGTAGATTTTATTGTTGACGTTCAAAAAGTAATTCCTGTAATTCTATTTTGAATAAAAACTTTTTGACTTTGACTTTGACTTTGACTAATAGTAGTGTAAATGAAAATAACAGGCAGTGACGGTGTTGCATACCAGCATCACCATCATCAGCCGAAGACTTCCATAGCTGGACACAGGCCTCCCTCACAGATCCCCACAGATCACGCTCACGAGCCGGTTAGGAGCCCACACGACCGCCCTACCGGCTTAATTTGACTGCAATTCATCACCACACATTCACCTCTTACTAATAAAATAGATGTAGTGTATTTTGTATTATCAATGTGAGAGGCAATATTTTTATGGACACGTTGGAATTGTCCAATCATATATATAATTATTGTTCCGAAGATCATCCAGATCACAGTTCCGAACCCCTTCAGAATAGTGTAAAGGACGTATCAAAAGAATTTAGCAGCCTGACACATTAATTTGCGACAAGAGGAAAATGTAGAGGAGACTATTGAGTTTATTACACTTTAAATTGATTATTTTCCCCTCTACTCCTACTACCAGAACTAAATCTTCAATATAATAATTTTGTGCGCTGTATATTATATGTCTATATGTCTATTAACACTTTCGAAACTCAACATCAAGTTCCGTTCTCGACAAAAATTTACTAAGTACTTTTTTATTGATTTTGTTGATATAATTAGATTGGTGAAACTTTTACGACAGTATGTGGTACCTACCACATACATACGTACCAACAATACTTACGATATTTTAAGCCCATACCATCCAGATAAACATCATCATCACATAATTAACTTTTTAACTTTTAAATTATCTTCTCTAGGAGGAAGTCTACGAAGCCGTCTGCGCTCCATTAGTAGGGGACACATTAAATGGGATTGCTGGAGCGGTGTTTGCGTACGGAGCTACTGGTGCCGGCAAGACGCATACGATGACGGGCCTTATGTCCAGGGCTCTGAACCACTTGTTCTCATCCATCGCCGAGAGCGACAGCCCTGACTTATACGAGGTACGATAATTTTAAAGTTAGCCATTAGAGAAAGTTGTTAATGTAGATATATGCCATCAGATTAGGTTTACCAGCTGGAGGTACTAAAATATCTGGACATCATTTAAAAGAATCAGGATTTTTTTATTATAATCGGGACAAAAAGTAAACTCTATTTCTTTCTGACAGGTTTGAATTTTAAAACTTCGTTTTATTAGCGTCTTTAATGTATTTCTTTTAAATATCTGTTTTGACGGGATACTATGTTTTTCGGGACTCAGGACATAACAAACGGACGGACTTGTAGCAATCCCGGCGAACCCCGCCATTCTCGGTTTCTTACACCTAATGAGTGATGCACAACAATAGAAGGTTTTATTGGTAAAATAAAAATTGTCTGTTCATCTGATAGTAAGTTGATAATTGACATCTTTAACCGGAAATGCTATTGTACACGCATTCCGTGAATTCGGTGCGTTGTTTAACTTACTTCAAGTCAAATAATGATAAATTCTTAATGGTCAATGACCTATGTCTTTCAGTCGACCTGAGTTTTATACACAGCTATTGGCAATGCTATTGTCGCCATAGACATATTCCATGACTCATTTCATCATTACAAAAGAAGAAAAGAACTATCATAAAGTTACAAAAACTGAATCATTATAATATCGGTCAAATTAATTAATTAATTAGCTAATATTAAATTTATGTGATTACATATTTTTTACAACGTTTTTTCCTTCACTAAAATTATGTTCATTATGTTTTTGAATTTGTTTTGCAACTTTGATTTTATATATATATTTATCCAAATTTATAATATTTTATTAATTCCAAATACTGAAATAATTAATTGCCTACTTCATTCATGTTTTACTAACTTTATTCTGACATGATAATATTTTGAACGGTGTGTCACCTACAAAAATGCACACGTCAGTATTTCTTCTGATTCTTGTTGTTGTTATAATAATTATATAAAGTTAGTAAATATTGTTTTAATATATACATTGTTAGCGTATCAAATCATAAATAAACAAATACTCATTGTGTCCTTTTATAAATAAAATTTAAAACAAAAATAAACTACATATTAAATTTTATGATTAACATTTGCAAATCAAGCCTAGAACATCCAATTCGTTTTGACTAGCAGGAAACTATGTTAGTCTACCCCATCTCACCTTATAATCCTTTGCGAAAGTAAGGAGCAATCGATATACTTATCAATTGCTTGTTTTTGGACTGTAAGTTTTGTAGAAAGATACTACATTTTTCCCTAATACTAAACTAGTAGGTATAATATGTTCTTATGTAATAAGCATCTTTGTCACTGTCCTTTTGAAGAAAAGTCATGCTAGCTAATCGAACAATAGACATATCTTATGGTGAAGAACAATCCTTTACATTAAGATTGTGCACCGCAATGTACAAATAACATTTTAGACATTTAAAATGTTTGTTAGAAAACGTACTTTCAAAATTCTAGTAGCAATGGAGCACCATGGAGGTGGGAGGAGAAAGGAAGGCAGCGCATCTGTATAGCCTCTATGCGGATGTTTGCGGGCGTCGGTAGTCATGAAAATGGCTCCGGCTGCTCGTTTGCCCTCCTATATCATAAAATAAAAAATAAAAAAAAAGCAAATACATGTTAGCGTGCAATTTTGGCATTGAGTGACGGATCCATATTGGTGACCGCATTACTGTCCTCGTCATGAAATGTGGCAGTTGTAAGCCACTTAAGACAAGGCGTGATGGACGTACCACAAAAATCTAACAATTTTTTGTCTAACATAATTTTGTATCGCCGGTTTTTATCAGAACAGGGTTCTGTTGTATTGAGACATGAGGCGATATTTGATCAATTTTCAACGCCTCTTTCAAATGAGCTCTAATAAACGATGGCGAATATTCGCCAGCATCAATTACACGTCCATTATCGGGGGCGAGGCCGTTCCGCGCCGTGCCACCGGCTCTAATTCTACAGTGATAGTCTGATGGCCCATACAACACTCGCTAATGGTGTCTGCTTAGGGCATTGCGAACGTCTCAAGGCAATCGTCTCATATACGCTCTGTACTTGAAGAAGATGAAGAATAGAAAAAATTGGATCAAGGATTTTAGGATATTAAAGGTGCTAGAGGTGATGGGCTGCATAGGTTACCAAATTCCACTGCGATAACAAGGAATTAAAGAAGGAAAGGGAGAATTAAAAGAGTATGGTGGACATTAGCCCAACTTATATATTTTAGGTGCATTGGTTTTTTCGACTTAACTATTATGTAGACACAGTAGACTACAGCAGCTACAGCAGGCGCGGCCGGGATTGTGTCTCTCGCTATATTAACATGACTAAAATTTTAGTCCATTGACAAGTTACATTTAGGGTTGCGTTTCAGAGGACGCAATTTCATTTTTTTAAAAAGCAGCTTAAGTTCAAGTTTGTGGGGTCGCCACTCTTGCCCCTGGCCGCCATCTTAGAAAACGTGGTGCAAACGTCGCTGTATCTCGTAAACTAGCACACCTACAGAAAATGTTATCAAATGTTATGCAGCAAGCGCAGAATGAACGATAACAGCATCTGCATCACATGAGGGAACAAAAGAACCCACCTCTGATAGTGTAGTCTTCGGAAAGTATAATATTATGAACTTGCTATGACTTTAATTCCCAAGAAATACATCTTGAGATAATGTTTGCACAAAATGTAACACTTCAATGAACTATTTAAATTACAAGACATTAATATGGCTTGATAGAGTTCAGTGTTCCATTGAGAGGATACGATGAAGGAAAGCGATACTTCATTACAACTTCTAGTCCTAAAAGTGCTCCCACTGCTCGTTATTTTATGCTATAAGAAAAAAATGGCAGCACTGGCGAAACGCTCCAGGCCTTCTTCCGTAGCACTGAAAAGCGGCAAGAGCCCCTTAGTAGCATGTTGGAAAATTTAAGTCCTAACCTAACCTACAAACTGAAAAATAAAATAATAACATTGTAGGTCAAGGATAATTTCATATAATTAAATCCTTACACTAAAGTACAAAGTAGAAATTGTTGCGGTGCATTATCAAACCCGAGCATCTAAGTCGGTCATTTTATTTATACATTGAAAAGTAATGTTCATGTGAATTTTTGAAATAAGAATGTGAAATAAAGTTGATATTTTCACATTGTTAATGTTAGATTATTCACACTATTTATATTTGCATGTTAAATAAAATATTTTTATAACATACTAGTTGCGCTCCGCGGTTTTACCCGCGTAATTTTCTAGTCCGTGGAAATATCGAAATGAAAAATAGATGTTGGTCGATTCTCAGACCCACCAAATAGACACACAAAGTTTCATAAAAATCGGTCGAACTGTTTCGTAGGAGTATGCTAATTAATATTATGACATTTCACTGAATAGAGATGCAAATATGTAATAATGTTACCTCAACCTCAAACCACAGTTTGTTATCGACCTTGACGAAGATCACATAAAATAAATTTTGACCAAATTGGCAACAATACTGAACTCTCTAGGTGGGGGTTAAAAAATATTACGTTAATACCGGTATGTAT
>LUGF01022576.1:82895-93206 GCA_001625245.1 Calycopis cecrops | reverse complement strand
ATAGATATAGATGATACCTGACCATGCAAAAACTATAGAAAGTAACTCTTAAAACTTATGTCAATCCCCTACAGAAAGCCGTCGCGTCGTAGCAAACAGCTACGTAATGCTACGCAGGTATTTTATTATGACGCGGACGTTAGAAATTTGACCCCGTGGATTTCAACGGCTGGTACATACTAAATATCAAAGTAAATTATGTTGTAATTAGTTTGATAATTATAATAATTAGCGTTGTATTTGTTGTAATTATAACACACGAGCATTTTTGATGACATTTATGCATGGAAACTCAAATGTAACTCAATAATTTATTCGTCTTTAATTCGCTATTAAATTAATTTTCCTAAATTTTTACCCTCGTTTTAGAACAAATGTAATGTTCTAATTAAATAAATTCAAAAGACGGATATTTTTTATTCCTTTAAATCTTTATGTACATACCTAATTAAAAAATATAATAAAACTAATTAATATCTAGAAGTATAGGATTTTGTTAATATAATATAATCATTGAATGCTCATGCCTTAATTTGTTGACCACATGGATATATTAACAAAAATTTATACCTACAGACAACTAGGTATTCCTATTTATTCTGCGTGTATAAGTGTAGACACGATAGTTTAGGCAACATTTTTATTTGTATTGCGACATTTACCTCTTTGCATTACCTTTTACAAAAGTAGATACTAAACGAGGTTGATATAAACTAGAATATTAAAAAAAAATGTTTTTAGTAATGAAATAAAACCCCTTTACGTGTTTTCTGTTTAAAGAAAAACACCGTCAGGAACCATTGCATGCTTGATAAGATTAATATTCTTAACGGCGTAGTTTTTAAACCTTTTATGGAAACAGGGGTTATTTCCATTAAAGGTTTAAAAAGTGGCTGGTGTTTCTAGGTATATTTTATAATAATATGATTAGTTCACAAATTATGTTATTATCACTTATAGCAAAAAGTACAGCATTACAAGCTCTCGAGGCTTTTTTGCATGTCTTTTGATTTTGTTAAATAAACACATCTCGACATATGTACAAGTATGTATGTGTTATTATCTTAAAGCCCAAACGTAATGATGTGATGAAGGTGCTTTTTCTCAAAGTGTACTATAAAATGTAACTTAAAACTTGTGAGATTGTGTAATTCTTTTAAACTAGATGACTCAGTTGAGTTGTTTTATGATTGATAGTACATAATCACATACATAAGTACGTACTAAATACATAAGTGCTCTATTTCCTACTACTTCCATAAAAGAGAAATAAACAATCAAACATTGATTGTTATATAATATACAAGCTCCGCCCTGCGGTTTCACACGCGTAAACTTCGATCCCGTGGAAAATATAAAATCACCCCATGGTATCCCATAGGAACATTTTTTCTGGATAAAAAAATATCCTGTGTTTATCCAAGTTACTCTCTATGTGTGTGCCAAATTTTATGAAAGTGGGTTCAGCAGTTTTTGTGTGGAGCAACAAACAAACAAACAATCACAAACTTTCGCATTTATAATATTAGTAGGATAGAAGCTTGCATGTATTTGTGGATACATATTTAATCTGTACCTATGTTCACTTACGTACTTTTACCGCATGTCCGCAATAACAATGCTGGCGCAGTAGGCGAGGGGAATAGTTTCACAGACTAATGGACACCGGTGTATGTAAATCTGATAAGCTTTGCCGCTATGCACCATTCCGTTACAGTGCTGGTAGCTTATACAGTTGTACATGGAATGTATTTCAATATTCTAGTTATGCAACGTCGTGTAATAATGTCACGAAGTAAATGTGTATTTTTTGCCACGATCGAGCCATGTCTTGGATGTCGCGTAGATCGGTTAAACTGTGTCAGATTTCTCCCGATCTTGTCGGATTGTTGTCATTTGGAATAGGAGAATTTGGGATTAGAATCCCGCTTTTTGGATAATCTTATATATCGGCGCGAAGACTACCTGATTTATTAAAATGGAACAATTGATTGTAAAAGTGTAAATTCTTGAATGTTATCGCTATCATTAGCTTAATTAGTTGAACACGTGTTACTTGCAATATAACTTCTCCGCATTTACGACAAAAAGGATCATTCTAATCGAAGTAGTCGTACAGTGTGAAAGTCTCTGGGACAACGATACGCTGCCCAGATAATAAAACTAAGCTGTTGTGAAGTTGGAATAGTTTTATTTGAAAACCAATTACGGACCAGCATCATCTTGAATTTGTTGATGCCAGCAGTGCTGACGTCCCCCATTTAAAAAAAACATGGCTGTGGTATTCTGTCTCGTTATATATATAAAAATGGAAGCCCCAAATGTATGTAGGACCATAGTTTCAGAACGATTGTACCAAATTTACACACGAGACACAAGTGACAGCTGTGCTGTTGCGTTTCGTGCTGTGTGTAAGTAGCCGGTGGCCCATGGAGGTGGGAGGAGAAAGGAGGGCAGCGCATCTGTATAGCCTCTATGAACTATTTTGGTTTTGCGTTTGTTACGACATGGCCCAGGTTTGTATGTAGAAAGATATTTGAAAAATCATGCGGTTGTATTTAAAAACTGAATGAAAAATGTTAAATTTTCGTACTAAGCTAACATGATGTCAGTTTTCCACGTAATATAACAAGTTACCATAGCAACATATTCTGAAATTATCACAGGACAAAGTCTATATCATAGGATCAGCTAAATGAAGGCACCGTAGGGCCATAAATCATTACGCCGTGAGCGCCCCTTTTACCACCCGTTTGTAGGAGCAATCTTCATCGCAGTATTAAGATGTAACCTACGTTTAGCGAGCCAAGGTTATAAGAGAACCTGTTGAAAATGTGTTCTTCAAGTTTTGTGATCGCGTGAAAAATATTGACAAGTTATTGCCTTTGTTTATTATTTACGCAATTCTTGGTATTGTAGACGATAAAGGGGCTGTGTAAATAAGAAGGAAGGCAAATGTGGGTACAGTTTAATATTCCACCAGTCATTAGTGTGTACCACCAGTCATTAGTGTGTACACATGTATGCTGTAGGGTGTTCACGTATTGATTTAGCTTTCACAACGAAAACAAACATCAGCAACTATTAAAGTCCTTCCTCGATGGCTAAAGTACTTATTGACAAAATTTTATAATGTTTACTCTCTTTATTTTGTGGGTACATAGACATAGAAACTTCTCAAGGAGGTGGATAGCCAGTCGCCTTCGAGAGCTTCAAGGCAAAGACGGTAGAAACTGCCTTAGGAAGGGACCAGCTTGGACAAATTGATGTCTCCGTATACGATTTGAGTTTTCGGTATACTGCGTGGCTCAGCACACAAAAAATAGTGTGAATACTGAGGTAGAAGATTTACCACATGTATTTCTAAATGTACCGAATTACATGATAAAAATCTAATAGAATATTAAAAGTTTTCTAACTTATTTGTAAATATATTTTAACCAGAATGCGAGGAAATTCTGCTTCCTGTACAGCTTGAATAGCTTAATTTCGTTTTTATTCGTTTTAATAACGCGACGCGTTTTAAGAAACGTTTATGTTTTTGATATTATTTATTAATAAAATTTAAGTGAAACATAAGCAAGACGTGTTTCCAATTCGTGATATGTCTACGTCGATCGGTCGTTTAATTGTGATAAAATAATGTGAGATCATATTATAGTATCATTGATGACATGGTTCAAAATGCCTCAACCTATGAGCTAGTCGTGTGGAATATTTATAAGCAAACAAATAAAAATATTTTTATTGTGAATGTCAAGGATTTTTAGTATGTCGTGTTTCAAAATTACACTTTCATTACAGCAATAGTCGTGCTGGATAACGAAAACGAAAATAATTGTATTATTTTCGTTATCAAGCAGATACATCTTTATATTCATGAAATTAATATGCTACTAATACTATAATATTATAAATGCGAAAGTTTGTATGTTTGTTTGTTTGTTAGTCCTTCAAGCAAAAAACTGCTGAACAGATTTTCATGAAATTTGGCACACACATAGAGTAGCTGGGATTAACACAGGATAGTTTTATCCCGAAAATGTTCCTATAGGATTTACGCGGGTAAAACTGTGGGGCGCAGCTAGTAATACATATAGTAATATTATGATGTTCATAATCATATTATCTGATTAAATTCATCACGTCTTAATTATTTAGAATATAATAATATGATGGTCAAAATAATACTATCTGATTAAATCTGAAAAAAAACCAAGACAGTTTAGTATTAAATATTAACCACGAAATAGCCTTAATATTTCTTTGACATGATTTCCTAAATTAACAAATAATAACTAAAGCATAATCGTAAGCGAAATGGTCACCACTCGTATCGTTTTATTATTTACTAGTCGACCCGACAGACGTTGTCTTGTCAAAATAAGTATGTTGTCATGGTAACGTGTTATGTGGCCGAATTGTCAATCTGTTTTTTGCCCTACAATAGTGTTTCTTTTTAAAATTTATCTCTATTAATCTTTATTTATCTTTATACTCTATTTACTTTTATATATCTCTAATAATCTTTTTTAAATTTTTATAGTATATATATATATATATATATATATATATTGGTGTATTTTGGGTTATTTTTTGGTCACCAGCCAAATTTTCAGGTTTGGTTCAGAATCAATAAAACCTTCGATTTATGAAATAAAAAAGAATAAAAAAATAATTAGATAAAATTACTTTGTCCCATGTTGTAAAACATATTTCTTGGTCACTACGTGCATCACACTCGCGACTCACGGTAGGCCGACGTCACTGACTTTCAAGTCGATACATTTCGTATAAGAACAACAATCGATGTATTTTAAGGACCATTTAAAATCGATTTTTAATTAACAAAATATTACAATCACACGATAAAATTTAAAACACACCCGGCCTTGGTTTGTTGTTGTTGATGTTTACTTCCTTGTTTTAAAATTTGGCGGTGACCAAAAACTAACCCTGTATATATATAGATAAATTTTATCCTAAATGTTACCGAGGACTAATGCTTATATAACAAAAAATGTTTCATCAAAATCCATCCAGCAGTTTTTGCGTGAAATTCGCACAAGACACAGACTACAGTCTTCTACAGTTTTATTATATGTATGATTGCTATAAGTATTTTTAACGGAAACGGTCGTAAACGCTGATAATATTGCAACGTTACCTCTGGTTTTATACAATACAATACTAGCTAGTATTGTATATATACAAACAAACATACATTTCGTGTCTGGCATTTTTCTTTAACACAGGGGACACAGTCAAAATTGACTATGTAAATGTCTATGTCGTGCGTAGTATTTATGCTTGTTTTTTATTGGTAAGCTTAAATACACTGATGTCAGGAAATATCGAATACTCGTTATTGTAATGTACCTAAACGTTCCTATCAATTTATAATCACCGACTATTTCACGTATAACAGTACTGAACTTATTTCATGTGTACAAAACAATTAGTACCACGGTTGGGTATATCATTACACGAAAATGTCTCGTACATTTATAATGTAAAGATACAACGTGTTCGGCTAGTGTTCTAAAAAAAATTCTCGCAATTTGATAAGGCCTACCTACATGCTAGTACTGTACTAGCTATATAGATGGCACATTCGTTTATTCCATGTATTATAAACGGCCATAAAATTTATAATATTACATTATGTCTAACTAGTAATGACTAACTTTCCGTCTACGGCATTTTTTTTTCGGGCTTTGGCCCACCACTCGTTCCCACCGCTGCTACTTCTGTGTCGCCAGGATCGACAGCGGCAACCACACTTGACCCTTTGATATGATCGTAGGGAGCCCGAGGGAAAAGCTAAATCTGTCTTGGGACCCGCAACGAATTTAATCAGAAGAAAGTAGGAGGAGTAGGAAGTAATTCCAATTTCCGTCGACGGCAGCGGTCGGCAACCTTTTGGCAGGCGCGGGTCCCAACTCGCAAGGCGGCAAAACAAACTAATCGTGGGCCCCACTTGTGATATTCACCCTAGAAGCCCAATTTACTTTGTTTTTAGTTTGGCCTCCCCTACCCAATAACTTATTTATAAGACATTCGTGGGTCGCAAGTAGGATGTCGGTGGGCCGTAGGTTGCAGACCGCTAGCCTACTACGGTATCGCGAACTTCACATATAACAATGTAACACTGTAGCGTTAAGCGCGTAAGTTTAGGCCATAATTGTGTGTACACAATAAAATACTTTATATATACATGCAATAAATATAATATACATACAATAAATACATACAATATACATATATCATTATATATAATAAACGAATAAAATAGAATACTGTGGGCACTGAGCTTAGGTTATTATCTTCTTCAAGTAAGCTTTTGTGCGGTGTGTATGATTCTTTCAAGTTTATGCGAATGTTACACATTGTAATATAAATACTATAACTTATATTGTTGCGGTCTATTTATGTAGGTATTCAGATAAGTGGACCGTGTCATCTAAGTTCACCTTTTTTTTTATATTTATTTGTTCAGAATACATAGATAACATTTATTTTAATTAGTTACCTAAACACGAAAACCTCACAGGGTTTATCTGGGCTAGATGCGCCGTATCTAGGTCTAATAATAAAGGGAGACAATTTTTCTTTTTTTTTTGCACACATATATATACACATACACATACACACACACATCTAAACACAAATACTTTAGACTATAGACTACAGGTACATGTGACCACGGTTGTTGTAAAGCTGCTGCAACGTAGCGATTGTGAAAATACTTAAACAAAACCGCAATAAATTCTATAAAGTAGTTTTATCACAGTACTAGCTTCCGCCCGCGGCTTCGCCCGCGTGGATTTCGGACTTCAAAAATGATTCAAAATTTTAACTTATTATGTTATTCTGATATGAAAGCTATGTTACTGTAAAGGGTCATAAAAATCCGTTCAGTAGTTTTTGTGTGAAAGAGTAACAAACATTCTTACAAACTTTCGCATTTATAATATTAGTAGGATAGTAGGAAGTCTATCAATTTATAATCATGAACAACTCTTAATAGCCCAGCTCAAGGTACACGTGTCATTAGGGTATTGACTTTTCGTGTGTACCTACAGTCCAATTATTGCCCACCTCTGTGTATTTATATATCATAAACTGAAATTACCCCCGTCATTTTTTATATTGACCAATGTTCATTGAATTTTGTAGAATTAATTGCTGTTCTATGGCATAACTTCCGTTGTATTATATGTTAAAGTAATAGGCCATGCTGCACTAGATTCGGTCTCAAAGGTTCCAATTAAATTCGCAATAAGCCTATTACTTATTTGTCAAATGCTAACAGGTAATAAATAATAAATAAAGCATATTTGGCGTGCTATTCTAGTTTAGTATCGAATAGCTACTTCACACAAATATACCTTAGAAGGCGGCTTATTTAGTAGGAACTAAATTATCTCAAAAATTTTAACGGAGTTCATAAATTGACTTTTCAATACGACTGTGTGCCGATACACGATTAAGTCGTCACGTGTGGACTGATTTTCATTTTTTCTTTTTTTGAATGTAGCCTATTGTACCTACCTACTAACTAAGTCGAGATTAAATTATGGAATTCCGAAGAAATTGAGTGTAACGCTTAAATTTATTTATACGTGATTTTTCATAAAATTTCTAATGTTATGTGAACATTTGATTGGCTGATAATGAAAGGTACCGCTCTAAAACGGACAGAATTAGTTCCAAAAACCTTTCCAAGAAGAATATTCAGAATGTCAAATGTATGTCTTCAAACTCTTAGTGGACTTCTGCATTGCAGCCTCATCAGGTCAGCCACTTAATCTATTAATACATTTAGTCAATTTTAAGTTAAATCAAGGCATAATATTTATATTACAAAACTAAAGTCTTATCCTTTTATATCCTACACAAATTAAATTTTAAGAAATAAATCAAACCGAGCTGAAAAAAGTCAAAAATAAACTAAATTAAATATTGAATCTATCACTTTGATAGTTTTGAAAAATAACTTATACTAGAAGTAGGTGTCATTGGTGGGTGTGATATCGCAAGCCGCAAGTGTTCTAGCCATATCAAAGCCACTAATGACTAAAATGCCATGCCAAGCCAAAGTGCCATTGTTTTAGCACCGACATCAAGCACAATATATAATTTTTCAATTCCTGTGGCGCTGCAACCGCTAGACGACTCCCGTGAAGTACACTGAAACTGTTCGCCTCTTCATCGACGGCTGATCCCACCTGGGTGTGAGTAGAGACTAAAAGGAACGTACAAAAGTTTCTCAGTTAAAGTATGCGTATTACTCTTCAATTAGTAGCATGAATAAACTTTTATAATATTTGTATAGTTGGAAGGCTGTAGCTGTAGGTTGACAAAGTGTGTACGTGATTCTGATTTTTTTTGAGTAAAGGAGGCAAATGTTAGCAAACTATTACATTCGTATACAATTTTTTTTTGTTCCTTTTGTAATGAAATGGAATTAAATGTCATGAAATTTAATTAAATGAATATTTTTATTCAATATAGATTTATAAAAAATACTATTTTAATATCATAAATTATATATTGACCACGTGTATTCAAAATACGTATCTAGTTATAATTACATATACCCAAGTAATAATATCAGACCTATCAATTATATCGCATCGCTAGAAAATAGTGCTTATTTCTTTCGAAACAGAATATCGTACTTGGCTGTATAATTAAAAATGACATTGATAAATAGTAGTGGCTAAGGACGGCTTCGTATTAATTATAGCCCGTGCTGCTAAATAATTCAATCACGGTGCAAAAATTGGCTTCATAAGGATTATAATGCTAAGGAAAAATTTTTAAAAATTCTTTTACATTTCTATTACAATGCTTATAAAGCAGTTTTAGTCCTAGAAAAATGGTAGAAGGCAATCTGTTATTTCGTAGAAAAAAGTTTATTCAACAATTTGTTTATATATAATCGTTCTTTTTACCTAAATTAACAAACTTTTAAAACGAAATGTCACTGAAGTATCGAGCTACAAAATTAGATTTCATCATCATATCTGGTTAGTTCCTTATCATTTAATGACCACTATCTAATTATATTTAAGGAATGAAGTACATAAGTAGATATGTTCCCACACATGTTTGAAAATTATATAATAATTTATTAATACAATTATCATAAATGTAGGTACCTACTAGTAATTAGTACAATATCTTGAGCGTGTAAGGACATAACTGCTACGCTGTTTGATAGCCGCTACGGCTACGACACGGGGCTACGACAGTGCTACGGCTCCCTCGTAGTGATACAAACACCGCTACACTTCTAAAGTCATATTTTTAAAATTCAAAAAAATTGTGAGCTCATGATCCACAATAAAATTTAGGGTTCTGTTCCTCAAGATAAATAGCGGAACTACTTTCTTATCCGTTTGTCTGAACATCTATCAAGAAAATCTAAAAGATACTTACCGGTGACCTAGAATCATGAAATTTGGCAAAGAAGAAGATTTATTGAAGATGAGTAACACTATCTGCACTTCAAAACCTCTCCAGTCTATCTGTAGCTTACACTCCTGATCTATTCCTCCTGCCTTCTGATACTAAAAGGTCCCCTTTTTACCAGGTAAAGATGTCATACATCGAAATTTACAACGAGAACATTCGCGACCTACTGAACCCCGGAGCGGGGCCCCTGGAGCTGAGGGACGAGGGTGGCAGCGGGGCCCCGGTGGTGGCGGGGCTCAGCGAGGTGCCCGCCCGGGACGCCGCGCACGTCGCCGAACTTCTGGCAAGAGGTGACAGGGCGAGGACAGCCGAGGCTACCCATGCTAACGAACACTCTTCAAGAGGACACGCCTTGCTTAGGTACAAGTTTAGTCAAGTTAGCATTAGTCAATAATATATTATATTGATGGTTGACCATTGCTGTACCAAAAAAAATCTTAATTTAGTATAAAACAATTTTATAAAGTACCTACTTACTTTTAGTAGGAGGGAGTACCATGCTGCACAACTGTCAAATTACGGCGGGACGACCATCGGATTCTATTCACTCACATGAAATTGTTGTAGTAACAAGTAATAGTGATGCCGTCGCTTTTTATACTAAAAAACAATATCTGTCGGACAGTGGTATCGTCAGTCCGTATGCTACATGCTTCAGTATGCCTGTCGGCGAGAGGAGTAGTTAGTCCGTATGCTACATGTTTCAGTATATCTGTCGGCGAGAGGAGTAGTTAGTCCGTATGCTACATGCTTCAGTATGTCTGTCGGCGAGAGGAGTAGTTAGTCCGCATGCTACATGCTTCAGTATGTCTGTCGGCGAGAGGAGTA
>LUGF01022576.1:21195-54170 GCA_001625245.1 Calycopis cecrops | reverse complement strand
TAGTGTAGATAAATATAATTATAGTTGCATAAGATTTTAGCAGACAAATATAATTATATTCTCTGTCTGCTAAAATCTTGTCTCAATTAGCTAGGATTGTTCCTGTAGTCTATGCAATGCTAATCACTTTTCTAGCTGAATGTACATCACAATAAAACTACTGCAACCTTCTCTTCAAACAGTATCTATCCGCGTATCTTATTGTTGCTGCTATCGTCGGATCTCATTTAAATCGTAGACATACAATAATTAATCTCGTCAAAGAGATGATATTGTTATCGCTGGGATTCAGCGAATGTGATGATGATTTGAATCATATTGTACACTTTGAATCACTCTTATACCGCACTACAGTATTTATAGAATTAGTGTATTTATATCAGAACCATAAACTCTTAATTCTACGGATATGCGACATGATATGACTCAAATGCAAATAAATTCGTATGCAAATTGAAGAAGGTCGGAATGAAGAAATATTACGAGGGTTGGATGTTTGAGATCAAATGCAATGTAGAAACTGGTATTAAGTGAACAAGTATCGAGCTTAAATAATAAATTAGATAAAGACTATCTACTATTTAAAATTTACTAAAAATAACACAACACTTATCGTTACACAATCATTGAACTATATTACTACCATATACTACGTTTATATTACGTAGTATTAACAATTCACTGTACACAATACTGTAATTATAAAAATACTAGCTGCGCCCCGCGGCTTCGCCCGCGTAATCCCTCAGGAACATTTTTTCGGGATAAAAGCTATCCTATGTTACTTCTAATACCTCCAAGAACATGTGTACAAAATTTCATGATGATCGGTTGAGCAGTTTTCGCGTGAAAGGGTAACAAACAAACTTACATTCGCATTTATAATATGTATTAGTATGATTCAAAATTTAAAAAAAATGTGTAGAGATGTATAAAAATAGAATTGCTTTATTGAAATTGTTTATGTTCCCCCTTTGATATTATATTTAAAAGGAATACATATTTTGTTGCCAGATCTTCAGAAGGAAGGCTTTTGATAGTATATGGACCTCTAGGCCTGTCAGAAAGTGGCTTGTCTAAGGAGGTCAGTGCTAGGCAACAAGCGCAAGAACATCTTCTGCCCTGCCTTCAAATATTGTTAGCAGCACCCCTGCCCAAATATGAGGTGTCAAAAGAACCAATGTCATGTTGTTCTTATGTTACCGTAACATTCTTTTCGAGTAATAAACAATTACAATAATGTTGAGAACAATTCGTGTTGTTTATTCTCGAGGGAAAATATATAATGTAAAATAATGTAATGCTCTCATGTACAACAATAAAGTATCAAAAAACTATTTATCGTGCACGCCAAAGTGTTGCAGTTGCATGTGTGATGATAATAGTTATCACTTTCAAGATTTGGATACAGTCAGAGTATTCTTATCCATAAAATAGCAACTGCAACTGGGTTCCATAGCGCATAGTGACTTAGAGCACGAAGAAATAATGGAAATTAAAAATTGAGTGAACATTTCATTATAACTCCCCAGGGATTACACCCGCCTAAGTTTCGATCTCTTGAAACTATCGGAATAAAAAGCACTTAATTACCAATTCATAGACTTATATATACAGAAAATTTTACATATATCCGTCCAGCCGCTTCAGAAAAGTTTGATGATAAACATCGAAAAACGAGATTTCCATAAGGTATAGGTCAATATACTGAGATTTACTTATTAAATATTAATTAATAGTAACTAGTCATTATAATATGATGTTTTATTATACAGAGTGTCCAGTAATTAATAAATAACTTTTTAACTGTAGCTTGGTGAACAAATGCCCTACTAAATAAAAGTATCTCCCACTAGTAAAAGTGTCATGGATCTTTTGTAAACGACGATTATTATTTTTTTTTCTGAAATCTCTCTAAATATTTGGTTATTTTCATGACATTGGTCCAGATTGAATCCTTTTCAAGTTATCTTTTTTTAAAATGAAGCTGACTGTCTGTTTTTTAAATTAAGTACATCAATTTGGTACTTAAGTGTCAGTTAGTAATTTAAAACCGATTCGTTTCAACTAAAATAGTGCTGAAAATTCAAGACTAATAATTTTAAACACCTGTGGTGAAAAAAAAATGTATGCAATCTCACGTGCCTAAAAGCTTAAAAATTTGCTTGGATTCTACAGATTCTAAAATGGTATAATAGTATTCTGTTAAATTACTAGATTGGTTTTTATTAGTTTTTTTGGTTGTCAGCATGTCAAATGGAGTAAATTTAAATTAGTTTAAGTTAATGATTTTTGATGATGTGAATCAAAATCCAAATCAATTTTTTTTTGTTGCAAGTAGGCTAATCTAGCACTTTTACAACGTCATAAATTATAAATATCATTTAAATAGTTCAAGCAAATATTACAATAAGTGCTCAAGTCAATAAAATATCGTTAGCCTACA
This sequence comes from Calycopis cecrops, assembly GCA_001625245.1. NCBI lineage: Eukaryota > Metazoa > Arthropoda > Insecta > Lepidoptera > Lycaenidae > Calycopis > Calycopis cecrops. The sequence continues at coordinate 51,724 of LUGF01022576.1, read as the reverse complement.
TGAATTCGGTGAACAAGTTTTCTTTTCCGTCATTATTGCTAAGCTATCCGACACAAATAGAAAAGACGACTTGGTGTCGTCTTTCGTCCTGTATTGAATGTAAATAAATTACAAACTGTGTTCAATTTGCCGGCCACCAGCGGCTATGTATGCTCTTCACCTATTGTCAAATGATCGCTTTAGTCGTCGTGCGTAGATCTGACTGTTTATTTGACACCCTTGAAATTATGTTTAATTCATTATTTTAAAATTTGGCTGGTGGCCAAAACGTAACCCTGTATAAAACTCAAAGTACTGACATAGTAATCTATCAGCACAGCCCAAAACACTGGACGGGTCGGGCAGAAATTTGGCATGCAGGTAGATTTTATGACGCAGGCATCCGCTAAGACAGGATTTTTAGAAATTTAACCCCTAAAGGTGTGAAATAGGGTGTTGAATTTAATTACGGATTTTTAAAAAATTAAACTCGGGCGATACCGTGGGGCACAGCTAAATAATATATTTCTTGTGTGCGAGTGTATGTCACTGAATTCCACCTAAACTACTGGACCGATTTTGATGAAATTTTTTGTGTCTTATACCAGCGGTCGGCAACCCGTGGCCCGCCGACGTCCTACTTGAGAACCGCCGAGGGCCTACTTGCGGCCCGCGAATGTCTTTTATATAAGTTATTGGGGAGTAGGGGGTTTCTAGGGTAAATATCACAAGTGCGGCCCACGTTTAGTTTATTTTGCCGCCTTGAGACCCTTGCCTGCAAAAAGATTGTCGATAATTACTAATTTTACATCATTTTAGTGTGTCGTGAAAAAGAAAGGGATGTGGAGATTGCAGACTACAAATGGCCATTTTTTTTTATTTGCACACTTAGGTACATAAACTTTCAGTAGGTAAGAGTGCCTCATTGAAAAAGATTTTTTTAAATTTTATATTGGCTGTCGATACTAGAATAGGTACTCTACTATTTGATATGTACCTACTGAAATTAAATTCATGATGTAGGTTCTCTCACTGACAATATTTGTATAATAAACTGATTTATGTTGAGTCAACGTTTTTTTTCGGCAATAGCCAGTGCATTGCTATTGCAATCACAAAACACTTCCTCGCAAGTAATAAGGCATTAAAGTCGGTTGCGTGATCATATAAATATCACATTTTCATACTTTTGTTATACCCGCGTGTATTTGAATGGGCTATTTTCCAACTTTAAAAAACCACTCCAGAATGTTTATCAATGATCAAGGAACTTATACAAGTTTTTGTTTCTAATTTTGATAAGTATTTATCTCAAATTTTTTAATCAAAGAAATAAAATTAAAAAATAGATAAATTCATAATTTATAAAACCCGCGAAAACGCTTCTTTAAGCAAAATGGCGTCTTGGGACGTAATAAGTTTGTAGCATTCCAAAAATCGCTGCAGTACTATTTAGAACTTTTCTTTTGTTATTGTCAGTTGACAAATCCGTAAGTTGAAAATTTGACAAGTGACTAGTACTATGAATGAATGAATGAATGAATGAATGAATGAATGAATGAATTATACTTTACAGAATACTGGAAAAAAGTTTCATTTAAAGTAATTAACTAGTACTATCAGTAGATTTCCGAATGATTTGTTGTTGTTGTTATCGTCAATTTCACGTCGTTTTGAGTCAAGTGACTTACGTATTAAAAAAATATTATATTTGATTATTTACAATTTTTTTCACTACATAGAAATCATATTAATTAAATATTAAATTCAATAACCTTTTATTTTTGATACTGTCAAATGGCCTATTGTATTGTAAAAATAACAAACCTCTTAAGTAAGTAAAAACATCCTTCTCTTTCTCCCAATTAGCTGCGTTCACTTCACAATAATTAATACTTTACAATGCTTTCGGAATTAATTACTTTACAATCATTTTTAATATATGTAACGCGGCTCACACAATACTAATCCTACAACCATGAACATTCTGTCAGACGAAACAAACGTTTCGTCAATAATAATATGTGTTAAAACAATATATACTTTGTCATAATGTGAGACAATTGTAATGCAATCATCCCCTAAGAATGTCAATTAAATATAATCTCAACTTTTCATATTATGAATAGTATGAATATCGTATGCGATCAGCCGTCGTGTAGCCGCCACAAATGGCCGGCCATCACGCGACAACCGTTTTTGTTCTAGAAACGTCCGAGAAACAATATGTTTGTAGAAGCTTATTGTTTTCCTAAAAAACATACGTATGCCTATTTTGTGTAACATTTTTCCAATTGTTTTACGTGACGTCACCCAAACTTTATTATTAATATAATTTATTTCATTTATATGTGTGGGAGAAAATTAGACAATGTTCTCTCATCTGACTTATTCCCTTATCCACGTGATGTTATGCGTACAAGTCTTCAATATTGTTAATTTATGAACTCATTGTTTCGTGATAAATAAAGAATATTATTTTGTAAAGCAAGTCTTCTTTTTATTTGTACGAAATTAATATAATTAAAAGGCAAGTTTATGAATATTGGATACAGCTCCGGATCCAGGGGGCTTAGGCGGATCACACACGGCACGCGGTTGGCGGTGAGGCGGATCTCAAGTTACATTGGGCTCTATGAAATCCGTTGATACATATTTTTTTTTTAAATTGAAATTCTTGATCCGCGCGGTTACGCGGTTGCCTGTGTGTGAGGCACCGCCTCTCCGGAGAGGTGGTCGCGGCGAGAGCGCCGCTCGACCGCGCGGTCTGGCGGTGTACGTGTGTTAGGTATCAACGGATTTCATAGAGCCCAATGTAACTTGAGATCCGCCTCACCGCCAACCTCGTGCCGTGTGTGATCCGCCTTAGGGGGACTGCAGCAAAGTTAAGAAACTTTAAGGTCTCAAACCCGGCGCCCCGCGAGAGCATACTCCTACGGTGATTGGATCGAAAACTTTTTAGCTTTTGATATATCAAATTATGGGTACCTGCTTTACTATTTTATTAATAAGATATCCTTATTTTAGTTAACTATACAACATCACAGTTGGGAAACTATATCATTTGAAGCCCGTGAAAAGTTCATGGGATGGGCCCCCTTAGGACTCAATGCAAGAAGAATCATCAATGAATATAACCTATGTTTCATCTATTGAATAAGCCCAACAGGTGGAAGGTCTCAGGGCTTCCTCGTTCCCGTTCGGGATCAATGGTATTTTGCCGAAATGTCTCTCTATGCCACTGTAATATTATTATATGACTCAATTGTAAACGTACCATGTAAGGTAATGCTGTGCTGCTTTGCAGGCGAGTAGTATTAGAGCTAGTAGTAGTGCAACCGCTCGATTACATGAAACCGGCATAAAGTGACAGCTGTGCTATCGCGTTTTGTTCAGTGTGTGAGTTTCCGGTCATCCATTGTGGATAAAGATGGCGAAGGAGGGCAACGCATCTGCATAGCCCTAGTGTGGATGTTTATGGGCATCGATAATCATTGAAAGACTTCGACGGCTCGTTTGCTCCACTATGGTATAAAAGTAGGCATATTCACAATTAACGTTAGACCTTCTGCAAGACATGAACATGCTATTTACAACATAATATGTTCTAATTAATTTCTTATTGCTATTAAAATAAATGAATAGTTCAGTAATATGACAGTTTCCATTAGTGATGCGACTCGAGTCATGTTTCTACTCGAGTCACTCAAATCAGGTTGTCAAACTCGTACTCGAGTGAAAAAAAATCCTACTCTGAACTTGCACTCGAGTTACCGAGTGAACTCGAGTCACCGTGTGAACTCGGCGCACCGAGTTGACCGAGTTCACTCGAGTGAACTCGTCGCGCACGCGACACTCGGGTCGCCGAGTGAACTCGTCACTCGAGTGACATTTTTACTCGAGTATAACTCGAGTGAGGGAACAATCTTACTCGAGTGACTCGAGTCGCAAATTCCTACTCGACTCGCATTAGCCAGTTTCCATCAAGATCATTTTTTCGCTCTAATAATCTTATTGGCCTATATACAGCGTATACAACTTGAATAAATAAAGTATGTACCTAGTGGCACGTAGTATCAAGATTACCGACTACCGCACTATTAACTCTTGATAAAGTAAGTTTACTCTGGGTGATAGATCATTGGCTATAAATAATGTACGTAATCCGAGGAACAACGCTATTTTACGAACTTTGTTATTACTCGTTAAATTTACGTACATACTAAGTTAATATATACCTACCTGTGTGACGTGTTTGATACCAAGTACATATCAGGAAGAAGTAGAGCTTGTCTATATCAACACATACTTTTTATAAATATAATTATACAACAAGGACGAAATTAGATAAATATTGATAATTTATCGAGGAATAATATAAAGAGAATCGAGATGGTTAAACCTATGAAATCAGAATTTAACCGAACAGGGAATGTCCAAATTCTGTATAAGTATTCCTTTATGAAGCGTATCCGTTGTTATTTCGCTCAATCGGAAGAATATTGATGCGATTGTGATGTTGGATACGGATCTTCCCTCTATACTTTTAGTAAGAGCATACATGCATGTTCAGTCAGCAAGACAAGGGAGGTACATCTCGCTTACACGAAACCGGCGTAAAGTGTCAGCTGTGCTGTCGCGTTTCGTGCGGTGTCTAAGTAGCGGTGGCCCTTGGAGGGAGAAGGAGAAAGGAGGGCAACGCATCTGTGTAGCTTCTATCCGAATGTCTATGGGCGGTTATGAAAATGGCTCCAACTGCTCTTTTACCCACCATAAAAAAAATTGTATGAAACTATGCAAGCAATGAGGACTAATTCGTTAATCGTCGTAAGATTTTCGACAAATTGTTACCAACATTCCTACGCCATGGCACAAATGTTCCAGAGAGCTGAATGACCTGGACATCTTGTAGCTGACGAAAGTAGAAAGGGAACCTCGCTACAGATCACCCAGCAGATCAGACTGATCTAGTCAACACTCTTGTGTCTCCCAATAACTGCCGCTATAAGAAAAGCCTACAGGTTGGAAACTACTGGCTACATTCACACTATCTGCAGTTGTAATAACATTTGTAATCACACGGCCTTCAGCGACCATAAAGGAGAAGGAGCATCGGCTCGTACACAACTACATGGATATTTCCCGCTACAATCTACGCACAACAATGTAGTTGTATTAATCCTCTACGATATTGTTCGACAATTATAATTTGTCATATATGGCAAGTGTGGGTATTAATTTGCATTGGAAAATTACTTAACACCTTGTAGATAATTACGATATTTATTAATTATGGGCCTTCTTGTAAACAAAAATTAAATGATAAAGCTTTCATTTTTATTTCTTTTGATGTTCCAGTGCTCTTATTCTTACCATTTTTATCCCATAATTTAAACTCGATGCAGTAGGTCGCTTTGTAGTGTATGCACTTGAGATTGATTCAACTCTAAATAAATTTCGAGTAATAGGTCCAATTTCGACCGATACATAAAAACTAATTACTACACAAACAGTTTAGCTGCACGTTAGGAACATACAGATAGATATAATTTTTTTTTGGTTTCACAGATCCAGTTTTTGCTGTCGGCTGTAGTCGTTATCATGTGTCTTGACCATTTAGTGTTATTAACGTAATTAGAGGCTATGTTTTAAGATTTATTACCCGAATAGTAGTACAATAGTTATATGTGAATTTAAATGTGTTATTCAAATTTAACCCTTAACGTGACACCATAAAGTTTTCATACGTTATTAAGATCGCGGGGGCCACGCGACCCCCAATCTAAAAATGTGACTGGATGAAATCATACGCAACCCCACAAGTTGTGGGCTGCGTATGATTATTAACCCTTTACTTGTGGGCCACAACACAAGGGTTAATAATCAATTTTTAAACAAATTATATCCTTTCGATGTCGCTTTATAGTAGGTAGGTACCTATTTTGAAAAATATAATATATAACAAAGAATTATAGCCAAGGAAAGATTTCATACATGTAATAATATATTACAGAGATAAAACGATCAAGTTGTGTGCCCTTTCTTGGCTGCGGTAGAGTTTAAAGGTGACAATAATATAGCTGCAATTAGATTAGGTAATGTTGTAGCATATGAGGAAATATATCACGTGCGACCACGCACTGAGTCACGTCCAGTCGATGCTCGTAGTGGCTACTAATTAGTAGATGATAATAATTTATTACATACTAATAAGAGACCTCACTACGTTTGATGTAAAGACCGGCATTACCATAGATGTGAGGTCTACCCCTCGACGGTTCTCCACCTTGTCGTGGTGAGGGCGTTTAGTATCCGTGGCTTGCGCTACCACGGGAAGCCAAGAGGGGTCCCAGGAGGGGACGCTCCGAGTGGGCTTACCCAGGGCCCGCTCTGGATGCGTCCGTGGAGGAGGGGTCGCGGGAGGAGAGGTGTCTCGGTGTGTCGTTGCCGTGCAACCTATCTCCCGCGACCGAACGAGGCGCACCGTCTGACGCGTCGCCGGTAGGGCCGCAGAGAAAGAGGAGATGCGGTGTTTCGTTGCCGTCCTCCCTTTCCTCTGCGACCATTAATTTGATGGTGCAGTAAATTACAAAGTTAAATATAATATTGTTAGCATTATTAGCTTTCTTCATCCTTTCATCTCTCATTGAAAGTCTGAACTCTCGACCTTTTGCTACTCCGACTACAAGGTTGTGTTCCCATCTCATTGTAACTTGTAAATCTAAATATTTATTGATGGTGTATGAATTCCCCATGCGAAGGCAGTGCATAGGAATATACAGGTGTACAGGCCGTCAGTGCCAGATTAACCACATAGGAAAAGTAGCAACGACACAGCGCTAATGGGCTCTCCTATATACCTTAACACCTACATGGTCGGCATGGTAATATACGTGATCTTATCTATCATCCATCCAATCCAAATGATACCAAATCAAGGGCGCCTTGATAAATTGCTATAGGGCCCCGTGCTACCTTGTACCGGCACTGCAGGCCGTAAAGGAGTATACTTGCGTTTTTCAGATTACTAATTATTATTACTAATTATATCTATTATCTAGATAATGGTCGCTTTAAAACTCCAAGTTTCGCGAAAGTGATCATGAGAAGGATGTTAGAAAACTTATATCCTTAAGCTCTATGGTACTAAGACGATGTGAAAATCTGTCAATTTTCAGAAATTAACAAATAATTTAACAAACTTTTTAGACATAAATGATTTGTGTTGTGTGTGTGTTGTGTTTTTAACTAATAATAAATAAAAAAATACTTACACTTTAACTTATAGCTAAAAGCTGTTTATGAAACGTTTTGAAATTTATATCAAAGTTAAAGCCTAAACTCGCCGCCGCATATATTTTGGATACGATTTGGGCACAACCGGTGCGTAAATGGTTGGACGTTGTATGCAATGAATTCTTGTGCCCTCAAAGTTGTATAGCACTTTCGACATCAGGAGGTTCGTCAGAATCGAACTATCAAGAAAGTAGAAGTCTATGTTCTCTAACAACTCTTAGAGGGAACACCCCTAAGAGTTTTTATATATTTACTCAGACAGGAAATTGCATATTATCCTCGATCGCCAATTCATGCCATAAATAATCGCCGTACGATATAAAGTGAGGCAACGTCGGTGTTGAACATGATCATAAAGTAATTAGCAGGCGCAAATTACTATTCTCAAGACGCGATGTGGTGCCTTGACCCTGGCAACATTCACCTCAGTCATGTGATAAACTCTTACAGCTTTAGTTTTTACGATTAGCCTTCAATCCTCTACCTATCTCGCCAAGGCCGAACACTACATTTTAATTTGCAAATACTTAAGAAACTAAAAGAAGTATGTACTTACTTACAAATTGATATACACAATTAATTTTATTTTATTCTTCTAAGTATATATAATACGATCCCGTGTAAATATCGAGATAATATGTAGCCTTTATTTTGACCTGACCAGTTAGTAATATTTACGCAAAATTTGAAGTAAATCAATGCATTAATTTTTACTACTGTATTACTATATTTTTGGCCTTGATATCGATTGTAGATTGTAGATTTAAAAAAAATGTTCAATGTTTTGACTATCCTGCGATTTTATTATATGTATATACTTAGATACGTATATGAAGTATCCATATAATGAAGCGAATTGTGTATGTTTGTTTGTTATTCTTTCACGCGCAAAGTACCAAACAGATTTGCTTGAAATTCGACGCAGTTTTAGATTACAATCCAGAATTTTGGAATATAGCATACAATATTAAGTACGAGTATCATACCGAAAAAAATTGGCTCCTAATTGGTAAATTGGACGTAGTGCAACGTAAGGGCACAGCTAGCAACAAATCAATATTTACATTTTTTTAGTTTTTACTATGACTTTTTATTCTTTGTATAATTTTTTTCTAGTTTGATTTATGATTTATTATGCAACATTCATACTTTTTAGTTTTATATAATGTCATCAATTGCTATTAGAAGTGCCTTAGGCTCTAAATACATAAATTGATTCTACTAATGTTACTCGTTTACCCTCCCCTAAATGTTAAAAAGGACAAAAATAAGTAAACACAATATTTTAACGATTATTCTAAATGGTTTATAAAAGTTTCTAGATTAATTTTCTATGAATCTTTCATTTCTGTAGGTATTTCTAAAAATATAACAGAACTATTTCAATAGTTGAAATATTTCATACAAATTAATAATGTTCAGCTACGATTTCCATCACTATTGAGACTACTCATCACTACACAAAGGTCGTGTTATAGTGTACAATTGTTTGTGCAGACTTTCGCAGTCTCTTTTCTCTTATTCTCCTGTTCCGTTGGGTGGAGAAATCAAGTGCACTACCGATGACTTACCTGTAAAACCGTGACTACCTGAATTCAAAATGTTATTGGTAATTCAAAAATTCCAATAACATCCAAACGGGAAGCTGACGATCTGCACCTAAGCATGATTAATACTAGATCACGAAGTAATTAAGTCAGTATGTCAGGGCATTACAAATGTACAGTGCTTAAACAAATTTTGTGGATTGGCCATTTACAGTCAGACTTAGTTTAGTCATCAATTATAAGACTACTAAACTTCATTTTACAGACAAGAACTGTTGAAAAATATTATACCACACGCCCATGTGAAGTTTCAAAGTGCTCAAACCACGAATTTTGTCTTATCAGTTGACTCTATGAAATTAGGACTTGCAGCGATACAGCTGCAGCGTGTAGAAAAAAAGAGAGCGATCTATTTAAGATTTGACTTTCTCAAAGTAAAATATTTACTCTTAGTGCCGATTCAAGCTACCACGAAGGAGGTAACAATTTTCTCAGGGGCCCTTGATTTGCTTTCATTTTGAGCAAAGCCAGTGGTTGATTTATGTGACCTAACATAAATTAACTAAAGGTCCTGTTATTCATTTACACTGTTTATGATCTGCCAATGTTAAATTTATGCACCACAAACAAAACAACAATTAGAGTAGGTACTCATAGATACTTATAGCAATGCGATATCATATTTCTCTTCGCTGCAGAGCATAAGTTGCACCAAAAAATATTTATATCGTTAGAGATAATAAACATTTACATTTAACAAACGGTCTAATCAAAGACTTCACTAGAAGGAATGTGCCACTTATGATTATTTTTACGAGTACTGAACCAGGACGAACCACAGTAACAATGGGCAATTGATAAATGAGAAAATATATAACCGTAACATACTTAATATTGTCATGCTAAACATATAACGTAGTTTTACAGAACCTTGCCATTGGTCTTCAGAACACATTGTAGCGCGATGTGTGGCGCAGGGTTAACCTAGATACTATGTAATAACATATATTACGTGACTCATAATCATTATGTGATATGAATATGTATTCTAGAGTAACTACTTCCTGATAGAAGTATCACGCTAATTATATATATTGTAAGGCAAACTTACATTTTATAAGAACACAAGAAAGACATTCTGGATCTGAAACTCTACAATAAATGTCACGCGCACTATACATTTGTCTCGAATATTCTAATTAGACAAGGAATTTAACTCGAATATTAGTAATACTCATACATCCAAGCTTATAGACTTTTTTTGAACTTATTTATGCTTTGGAAGTCAAGAAAAGTTCAATTCACCCTGTGAATTAGAACTCAAAAAGCAAACATCGCATTGCTATGACTGCTCGACGGGTGAAGCGACTAGCTTTGAGGTCAAAATAAGGGAACGACACCCGCTTCTCCCGCAAATGGGACAGACACCTGAATAATTGTTGATCGTTTATATATAGGTACCTATTCTGTGAAATTTAATGCGTTTCTCAATGTTCAACTCCACTAAGTGTTTCGTAGTAATTAGCTACGTTTTTTATATAATTTTTGTTTTCATTTATGATGATCCAATGACCACTATGCACATCATGATGCATTATGCAACTTTCTTCTTTCTAGCCTTTATCACATCTACTTGGGGTCGGCACTCCTAATGCGGCGTCGCCAGGTCATTCTGTCCTGGGTCGTCCTTGGTGGTATTTGGGCATCTTTGAGATTTCTATTTACAAGCCCCATCCATGTAAGTCATCCATCTTCATCGAACTCTGGGCTTTTCATCCATCTCCATTACCTTTCTCGTCATGCCTTCTCTTTTCGGCAGCGTCAAGTTTGAATGGGTGGCCCATTCATAAACTGACTGTTTTATGAATTGCTGGTACCCATTTTGCTCAAGCTATTCCCAATTTCATGAAATTCTACCTGCCCATAAAACTTCATGATCATTAGGCTCGTTCACAGCTGAACAAGGCATCTTCCGCCAAAACAGTAAAACCCCCGTTCCTCATATCCAGGTGGAACCGGCGCAGACACTAAGATCATTCCATTTGTTTAAGTCCTACTAACGCTAGGAAGAGCTGCCTTGTACAGCCAGGCTGGTTTGGCCAGGGATGAACTTTCCCTCACATGACATGGACGATAAGACGACCAGCGACGCTTGCGAGTTCCGTGCAGTTTCTTATCAACCAGATGTTAATAATGTCGGTAATCACCAACTGGTTCCGACAGGCTCATTTGTCTCTTACAACTTGCTTAAAGACGCATATAAAAAATATATAAATAATTCGCGTAATTAAACTATAGTAATAAATATAAAAAAATAAACCAATTATAGTAATTGAGATATCAATATTGTGCCAAATCACAATAAAAGTTAAAAATTTGTATACTTTATATTGACACAATAATGTCGTCCTAGCCTATTTCGGCCACGGCGGCCGTCAGACGCGCCATCTGCGCAGGACATTATAGTGCACAAGTGTGCGCGCAAACACAAGTGCACTCTTTATTCCCTCATTCTTTTATTCCGATGCAATGGGACGGCAGTCCGACACGACCGGAGAGAAGTCAGGCAGGGCCGACGACTTAACGTGCTCTCCGAGGCACGGGGGTGTAACACCGTCAACTTCCTGACCCGGACTGTTATTAGAAATTGAAAAATTACAATTACAATTTTTGGTCCGACCCGGGATTCCAACCCAGGACCTCACGTCTGTCGTTGAATACGCTTACCACAAGACCCCGAAGCAGTCGCAATATACGACGAGAGACACATAATACATTGGAAACGAAAAGCATTGGTAAAAGGAAATAAAGGCAAAAGTTGGGAAAGGTCATGATACAAGTACATACCCACAGAGTACCTTTGTATACGGACTACAAAGTGTCATTCAAGTCACGATTCCTATCACTGATTCCGTTGACTGACTGCTAATTTGTTTTTGGCAATCAGTAAGGTAATACAGACTCAGTAAAATCAGAGCTGGATTACGCTCTTACGGGGCCAGGGCCTTGGAGACCTTGGGCTTGAGTTGGGGCCCTTTTATAGCTACAAAAATGATCTTAAGGCTCTTAAGCCGACTGCGCCCGGGGTTACAGCCCCCCTTAGCCCCCATAGTAACTGGCGCGGAGTAAAATATTTAAGTAAGAGGTAATTAAAATTTTTAGTAAAAGGTAGTGCTTGCATGCAGCCGAATTGGGCCGGCACGACCGGGAAATGAGAGGTACCTCTCATTTCACGAGACAGGTGTAAAGTGACAGCTATGCTGTTGCGTTTCGTGCGGAGTGTAAGTAGCGTATTTTTTTTTCTATGGGCGGTAGTCATGAAAATGGCTTCGACTGTTCGTTTTCCCTATACCATAAGAAAAATTATAAGCACTGCATATTTACAGCATTGATATACAAAAATAATATTATTCATATTTTTTTTTTGTCATTTATATCATACAAAGTTGCCGTAATGAATCTGCCCTGAATCTGATTCATAGCGGTAACCGCAACTGATTTCATTGTATACATATAATTTGAGCGTCACGTGCTTCTCACGTCATCTTGCAAACAGAGGGTATTAAAAACCCGATAAAGGACTAATATCCTATTTGAAATAAATGGTTCTATGACAGCTTCATGGTAGAAACCAATATTTCGACATACTTAACTATATTAAAAAGGCCGCGTGCATTAATGAATTTAACGGGTTTCAATTAAAAGTTCAAACGTAAACTATTACCACTAAATTCAGCTACCGCCAAACTTTAGACTGTATAATCAGCTGAGGATCAGCCTAGGATTATACTCAGATTATTCTCATAATTCACTGTTGAATAACCTACTACGAGATTTATGTCTTATGTAAAAGTATGCAAGGTTGAAGAGAAAATTCGTCTCAAGGACGTAATAACGTAAGCTAATTCATTAGTCGAATGTTGTGACGAATCATCAATCAAGCATATGACATTTACTAAGGCCTAACTCCACTATTATCAGGGCGCCTTGACTGACAAAGTGATGAAAAAGTAAGGTCAGCGAAACGCTTCCTTACTATGCCGTTCTAATTAGTTTGGACGAATTTTTGTGAGATTGATTCATTGTTAAATAACTTAACTTATACGCTACAAGTGAGATTTTCCCATATCTTATATCGACATCTTTAGGCTATTTTCAATTTTAATATATTTGAAAAAGAAAAAGATATTTGATACGGAAAATAAATACATTAATTTCACCATATTCCGGATGGGGATTATAATACAAAAATGCAATCGTAATTTCTAAGGTATATCTAATGACGTTCCTAGCCTACACGCAAAAAAATTATAAAATATATCAAGTAGTTAAGTCACGAAATATTTTTATTTATTTTGAAGTCTACATTTCGTAGTCACTACAGTATAAAGCTATATCCGGTACCTCCATATTTTCCGTGACACGACTAAAATGTAATTGTAGTAACAATTAACATTTCTATAACTGATGGTTTTCGTCATAATTAGTTGGTCAGAATAAAAAAATCTCAAATTCAGTTGCTAGGACTTTTTTGGTATTTATAACATACTCCTATACACTAATTATATCAGTATTTTAAATAATTATTTTATTACCATCCCCAACCCGTATATTATGTTTGAATTTGAATAAGTACCTACATTGAAATATAAAGCAAAGGAGTTCGGCTCGCCTTCTTGCAAAGTGCGACGACTATTGCAGTCAAAATAAAAATCCCGGATATTCTAAACCATTGAAATTTAAAATACAAGATCGGAACTAAACGGTAATTTTTTTAACTTGTGCTACATATTATCTCGGAAAGGATATAAAATAAAACCTTACCTAACGTATATATGTGGTATATCTATAGTTCTTAACCATAATATTATGGTCCACTTAGTAAATAATTAATAAACTATGGCCTACCTCAACTAATTTTGAAGATGTTACGTGCCTAACAATAGGACATAAAGAAATCGTGTACGTATTGTATTATGCCTATCATAAATTGTGTACCTTCGTTAAAGAATTTAATTTATCAGTGGTTTGTGCTCTATCACATTTTAATTTCAACAATTTAATATTGCTTTTTGCCATAGTTTGGGAACCATTCTTCAACGTCTGATAATACAAGTACCTATTTCCCTGACGGCGCCCGGTGATACCAGAGCGTCACTTGCGAAGAACGCTGATAGCCAGTCTTCACTAGTTGTAACAAAACTGAATGCATAATATTATTTAATGAGAATTGCTTATTCGAAATCTTATGACATGATAATCAAATAACCAATTCACAGGCATGAACATGAACATGGTAGGTAATTTAAATAACAGATTCACCTGAACAGTCTATGCTAGGGGATGATAATATACCTCGCTAAGATGATACCACCTTGTGGTGGTAGGAGTATGCGTGCCTCTGTGATGCCCAAGGCAATGCCGGACAGAACTATACATACCGGACAGGCTTGGGAGAAGAGGCCAGAATAAGAGAGGGTTAACTGATGGGTCCTCCACCCGTGTATCCTCCACAGACGTGGATTGAGACGACTGGCGAGTCCGTTTACGGACAGATTGATGGCATCAGGGGTCCTCCAGCCGTCCCTCTGAACCAGCAAGTGGTGGAGTGGATTGGTACGAGTGACGGGTCCATTTTTTTATAAATTGATGGCGTGCTCCTTTGGAGTACTGTGGGCAGGGGTTAGGATGGGAATCTAACCCTATTGTACGGTTCCGACGTCGTAGTGGGGCCTGTTCAAAGGCAGCCGGACAGTCCGCAAGGAGGAGAAGTCTGGCCTTTTCATCGAGGCCAACCTGTCACTGAAGGTATCCTGTTGCTTGTATATCCGAGCCCCCCGATATTATAGCGGCAGGGGTTTAATCGGTATTGCACTTTTTTGCACCCAGCTTTTGAAAATTTTGTGACACAGAGAGGGCTATAGGTACACAACACATCGCGTGCTACCGAATCGTAACTGAAACCAGTCCTGACTATTACAGCTGTTCTGGTAGGACAGAATAATAATGAACATATTCAACAATAGTATATTTAGAGTCCAACAGGGTCACAAGGAAAAATATTGTCCAATATAGTAAGAGGAAAGTGGGAGGTAACATGCAATTGTAAAAATGAAAAGAATTCGGAGATGGGTATTCCATCACTAGATAATGCATTGGTTGTACTGTTTGTACGTAAGCGAGTTGTAAATTTTTGTTTACCCCACTTTTGCCTTATCGTAAGTCAATGTTGTCTACGTCAGAGTAACTTTGACGTTTATAACTACCTATTGTAATTGCTTTGTAAAGTATACTCCTAAAGCAACGATTTAAGGTTCTAGGTGTGAAAAACTTCAGTATAAAGACTTGTTTCAAATGAAATTGAAGAACTATCTTAAGAACGAACACGTCGTTCTTAAGATAGTTCTTCAATTTCATTTTTATATCTTTGGTTAATAAACTCCAGCCGCAAAGAAGTAGTAATACAAAGATATATCTTTCTTTAGAAAAGATCACTTTCAGCAAATTTAAAAAAATATGTACATAAACTGAAAGCTTATTTCGCTCTACTCTTTGCTTAAAAATAATCGAATATAGGTAAAACTTCCTACTATCTTTGTAAGCCTACTTCTATTACCTACAATGCTGTTTTGATTGATTCTGATCTGGTCGTGATTAATTCTGAACAGAAAAACAGTCTGGTTATCAAGAACAGCGTATCATTTTGCCACATACTTGACGCTCTTAAAGCTTACAAGCTCGTATGTAAAGAAACCGTCTAATTTGGTTTTGCTTCAAAATAGCATTTCAGACCACAATGAAATCTTAAGCAAATCGTCACAAAACACTCAAAATGTACCTAGAATCGAAATTAAATTAAATATACTATTCTATTCTTTAAACTGAAGCCTAAAATTACTTTATCACATACTTAATTGCAAGTACCTAATTAAATATAAGGTATATTTAATTAATGATCGTTGGCATAACTTAAATATGAGGTATAACAATGGTATATGGATATGAAACCAGGAGAGACATGTCTATAGTCAGATGTCCGTGTGAAGACAGAGGCACGGTTATAAAATAGGGTCTTTTGCCTTGACAGAGAGTAAGGCCGTCTCATAATCGTAGCGAAACGTAACTGAGGTCATTTCACACAGTAACCTACTGAGTAGCGGCAGACTCCTCGAGTCAAAAATCATCAGTTTTTTACAGTATAAGGACTCAAGCAATGGAACCCTTCCAATGACTAACAACGTCTAGACATTCGTAGGTATAATCTCGCCAGTCACTGGCTACCGGTAAATTCACACATTACTCGACAGCATAGATGTTATGTGCCAGTATCTTGTAAGCGAAAGGTACCTCTTCTCATTAGGGCTTTGCATACGAAAGAAAATCATTTTAAACAATATCTATGATTAACGTAAAATGAGTAGTAACGTGGATGGTGAAGGCGAACTACTGAACCGCATCTGCACAAGTTTAGTGTTTTTGTGTTGCGACACTGAAGTGCTCTGCAGTTACAAACACAATTGGTCGATAACAATAATGTCCTCTCCGTGAGGAATACTACAATACTGATCTGGCACTTCTTGTTTGGCTACTAGTTTTCTAGAACTTATAGTTTACTATTATCGATGAATAAAGGATGTCTAGGGCAGTAGGGATAAATGACTAATTTTATAATTACACTTGTAAAAAATTCTGCCACGAAAATTGACTGAAAGCTATGAAATTAATTTCTTTCATTAAACCGAAATAATTACGTAAAATTAATACACTCTTTTGCAAAAAAACGGGCGGTTTTGATTTTTTTCTTTCCTGAAAACAATATGATACAAAAAAGGAAATTATTTATAGAATATTCATCTTTCAGTTGCTCAATGAAATCGAAAATACTGAAAACGTTGAAATAGAATATCTAGTTCTTATTTTTTAATCCAAATTAGCAACGTTTCATGATGATAATTCGTAATGATATCTTATTGCCTCTATCTAGATCACATACATAATACATATCTAGAATACAGATGTGGTGTCCAATTATCTTTACGAGTTCATTAACATCGCTATCTATGCGTTATTGTCACATTGTCATTGATTCAGACAGACTACATAAGATTCTCTATGGGCTAGTCGAAGCCCATTAGAATAATGATATAAATAGATATCTGTATAGTGATACGTGATGGTGATATTGAAGAAGTTTTTTCCAATTTCCAGCCATATTGGATTGTATTTCAAAGATCATGTCTCATAAATACGACTTGGTTATCTTAAATACTTGGTGACCATAATTGAATAAGGCCAGTTTACAAACGTTACCTGCAATACCCGAACAGCATAGCGTTTGAGGGAGAACCCTTAGCATACCATAGCTCATACTTCAGTTAAAGATCTTCCTCAACGGCTGTGGACTCCACAGGCTGATAATCATCATCATAACCTTTAGGACGCGTTGACTTTCACAGTCTAACGTATATTTTGTGAAGATTGACGCAATATACGGCTTAATATTTCACGAAAGTTAATCTATTTAGTATGCGGGTATTAATCCTTGGATAAAACGTCTGAAAAACGCTCTTATGACAGAATAGTATCTGGCTCTGAACAATAGAGCATAAGTAAAAGCAAACTGACAATGAGATAGTACGGAGCGCTTAAGTATTGATGTCACTAACGTGTATGTGGTCTTATATTGATCTAGGAGGACCTAGGTTTCAATTGACTACGTGTATATGGTCCAATATTGATCTAGGAGGACCTAGGTTTCAATTGACTACGTGTATGTGGTCTAATATTGATCTAGGAGAACTTAGGTTTCAATTAACTACGTGTATGTGGTCTAATATTGATCTAGGAGGGCCTATGTTTCAATTAACTACGTGCATGTGGTCTAATATTGATCTAATAATACCAAAGATTCAATTAACTACGTGTATGGGGTCTAATATTGATCTAGGAGGACCTATGTTTCCATTAACTATGTGTATGTCATCTAATATTGATCTAGGAGGATCTAGTCTTCAATTAACGTTAATTATGAATGTTAATTAGTGGACATCGCTCAGGTATATTATTAATTGAACAAATAACACTAATCACGATTCAAAGTGTAATATTTGTGTTTGAGATAAGATTTAGTACAGATATAATTAGTGCTTAGAAGTTTGTGTAGTGTAAGTTACAAATAAACAGGATCTTTTCGCAGTGGTAGCACCACAAGGAAACTGATCTTTTCAGGTCTAATATTGTATCTACTATTTTACCATGAACATAGAAAAATACAGAAATGTCCTTGAAAATAAAAGAAGTTAGAATGTGGCTATATCCTACTTCCTAGTAAACAACAAGACCTAAACTAATGAAAATGTAAGTTTTAACATTATTCCATTCTTTAGAGTTTAGACAAATGGCGTTCTTTATGCGGGTTAGTATTTATAGTGTTTAATACCTAAGCGTTGCTCGTATAATTTTTAAATCTCCAAGTGTATGAATACTTAATTGGTAGTGCAGCATTGATTGGAAAGATTAATTTCTTTAAACGTCCAATTCATGGATTTCAACGTTGAAAAGTGACTTAGGTACATATTTTTTTTAAATTAATTATTAGCACTAGTCCTACGCTCTATAGAAATTTGAACCTTCTTTACCACAGTAATAGGGGCCATACGTCTAGAAGGTCACGCAAAAAGTGGCTGAACAGTGCAGTATTCAGGTGTTATATTACTATTAGGAACCTAGCAAATAGGCAATAACACGTACCTAATTACCTGTCATTGTTATTATTACATTTTCACCTTCATCATCATCATCATCATCAACAGCCGGAGGACGTCCACTGCTGGACACGGGCCTCCTCCAAAGAGCGCCAGAGGTCACGGTCACGAGGCACTTGCCTCCAGCGGCTCCCCGCCACCTTAGCCAAGTCGTCGCTCCACCGGGTTACAGGCCGTAGGTACTTTCATCTTCCCTAGTATTAAAAGTAGATATTAGTCTACATTTAATACACGAGCACCGATATAACTTAGCGGGCAAAGGACGACATGGAAATCCGCTGTATATGTAATCCCGCGGAATATCTTTACCTCCGCTACCCAGGAGCCCGGGTGGCTCAATCGGGTACAGTGTCGGGCTCGGCAATTGGGGGTTGCTCCTACCGACTGAACCCCTGCGGGTGCCTTCAGCCGCTATAATTGGAGGGCCCGGATTTACAAGCAATAGGACCCTTCCAGCGACAGGCTGGCCTCGGTGAAAAGCTTGTCCTTCTGCTGTCCGGCTGCCTTTGAACAGTCCCTACTACAACGTAGGGCCACACCCGTCGTCCTAATCCGCACACATGTCATCCATGGCCATATGTGGCACTGTACACTCTGCCCACCCCTGTTGCGGTAGTGATGTGAAGATGTGTTGTTGTAGAGAGGTATCTATTAGTCGGCTATTGAAATGATTGTAATATTTATTTACATTTTTCTGACCCATTCGTCATTAGTTACTCGTCATTAATGACTTGCCAATAGCCATATAATTAACATGTCAAGACTTTATTGCACGAGTATAATGGCAGAGCTGCCGAGTGTCGCCTTTAAATATAATTAATGTCGATTTTAGATACGCCACTGACTTACGGTCTTAAGATGTAACCGATAACGAATTCATTTTTCTCATTGTACCTATTATCACCAAATGTGGATTGATTATGATGTCAAATTTATAAAATTTGCTACTCTACTATCTCATAAATAAATTAAATATTTAGTCAATAAGTAAATCTACACTAATAATATAAAGCTGAAGAGTTTGTTTGTTTGAACGCGCTAATCTCTGGAACTACTGGTCCGATTTGAAAAATTCTTTCAGTATTAGTTAGTCCATTCAGCGAAGAAGAGAAGTTTTTTTTTAATAACGAAGTCACGTAAACGAAGTTGCGGGAGTCTGCTAGTAGTTCATAAAATAAATAAGTAAATATTATCTATTATAAATAAAGAAGTTTCCATTTAGACCTACCTGTCGTACAGTCCCGGGTTTCCCGAGACAGATCCCGGGTCTCGTTTTAAAATTGTAAAGAGAGTATGTAGTAGTCCTATTGATGTATTGCAGACGAATTGACCCTGTGCTGTCGTGTTTCGGACAATTTATGAATTTTTAGTGAATTGGGAGGAAGAAAGGGCAACAACATGTGCAAAGTCGAAGTTGGACGGGCGTTCAATGTTGAGGCATTTATCAGATTCATATGTTAATAAAATAAATTAAATTTATGGTATTGTTATTAGAAACTCTACCTATATAACTCTCTGCCCTTGATCCTGATCAAGGAACTGGTCAGATAGAGTTACGTTTTCCTAATAGATACCTTGCAAGTTGCACAACACAATATCATCCATATAATGGTTAACAAAGGCGCGCAAGAGACGAGCAAGCGAGTGACATTTGATAATATTTCAGACTACACACAATATAATGTGTGATGTCGGTGTTGCAAGTATCTATATTTATCAGTATAGTCATTATAGAATTACATAAGCAATATTAACATTGTTTTTATCAATTTTATGATACTTTTAAATTGATTTTCGTTTAAAGAACCTATCAATGGAATTGAATGTATTTTATAGTTTAGCAACAATGAGATATTCTTAAGATATTGTTGTTTGATGCATTTTATATGACATAATCAATTTAAGTAGTAAAAACAAGTCACTTTTCAATTATACGAATTGATACAAAGATGTTACGTAAAATGGCTATCGAATTCAAAAGATAAATTTAGCATAAATTAGTATTCTTGTAGCACGCTGGTCACGTTTGGCCAGAAGTGGACAGGCCCCTGGCCCTTTAATTCAATATAAATCGTTAATTTTTTGTTCGTTTTATTCCGTAGATCTTACTTTGAAAAATATCACGATTGTAATCAATAAAGCAGATGAACAAATTCTCCTGTTCCAAGGATAAGACATTCGCAGTATCAATGCTAATTTGTCTCTCACACTGTGAGACAAGTTATATTTCTAAATGAATGTGAAATAAACCGAGGGGAATATAAATCTCATCATTTTAAATGTTTTGAGCATTTTATAAATTATGCCATGTGAAACTTTGCGAACACAATCACATGATTTTCAGTTTTCCAAAAATAGTGTGAGTGAAGAATTCTCGCTTCCGTCTATATTTAATTGGATTTTTTATAGTATAAGGGGCCAAACGAACAGTCTGAGCCATTTAAAAGACTACCGACGCCCATAGACATCCTCGAACAGGTTATACAGATGCGATGCCCTCCTTCCTTCTCCCACATCTATGGGCCACCGGCTACTCATACACCGAACGATCATGTAAACGTGAGGTTCTTCCCCGGTCGTGCCGGTCCGATTCGGCTACATGCATGCATGTAGCGTGGCACTACCTCTTCCTTAAATTATTTTGTATAGTAAATTAGTTCAAGTCCAACTGTTTAAGTCCACGGTGACACTAAATTTCTTCTAGGCATTTCAACCTTGATAAGTAATCCTTATGAAAAATTGCCAAAACCAGAATTTCTCTCATAATTCATGTGACAGGTACCTTTAGAGGTTAAGTGCTAAGTTGTTCATAGGTGACAGAAATTGACTAGTGGTCTAGTTTGGGAGCATGTTCAACCACACATTGTGATGTTCCTGGTCAGTCTAAAGTTGAACCATAAACTTTTATTAAGGTTTTTCAGTTTTAAACAACAGCCGGGCTCTATAAAACTCAGGAAATTAGCGGTGTTTACTTTCCGTTTTCAAGAATGTACAGCCATTCAATTCTGCGCCTAATTTCTTTCCACTTGTAATAGACTGGCGTCCCATTGGAATACGAACGGTAATAGAGGGTGTACTTGTCTTTGCTCATACATTTATCTTTTTCACTATAATCCGCACAGTTGGTTAGTCTCTCTAGACCAGGGGTTTCCAACCTTTTTTGGCCAGGGACCACTTTTATATTATTCGCGATAGCAGGGACCACAAAGTAGGTATTATAAAATTTCTCACACACTGCACGGCAACCAACAGCTTACCGTCCATTAAATTTAATATCATTCGCGGATCATATTGTGGCTTCTGCGGACCACTGGTTGGGAACCACTGCTCTGACCCTAGCGACTGCCGGAGTTGGGCTGCGATGGCGCTATTAGTGAATGAGGTGTGGACGGCCCACCTCGGTCTAACGTATTGCCGTGCCACTAAGTCTCAAACAACTGATAAGCAAATGTGGGATGCCCGATGTGTAATTGTCTAATTTTCGTGTGTGAAATTAATGTGTTATCAATCGGAGTGTCAAAGAGAGAGAATGGATGAAACTACCTAAATAATACATACATACAAAAATACACAATAATGCATTTTTTTAATAGTATAAGAGGGCAAACTAGGAGTCGGAGCCAGTTTAATGACTACCGACGCCCATATATATCCGCACGCAGCAGATGCATTGCCGTCCTTTTTCCTCCCCCCTACATGGGCTACTTACACGTCGCACTAAACGTGACAGCACAGCGAGAGGTACCTCCCCTGTCGTGCCTACCCCATTTAGCGTCAATGCAGCATTTACACTTTCCACAATGGTTTTCCTCTAACACGCGTGCTCGCTGCAGTTAGCCAGAGGTAGGTTAGAGGTCAGGCTCAGAGTTTATCAAACCGTCTTTAAGGTCAATAGGATAGGAGTTGATAAACTTCGGTAAGACTTAGCCCTTTTTCTACTTAGACTAGACTTATTCATTTAATAGTTATTGTACACAGGTAACATATATTATAAACTTAATATTATTAAAATTGTACAAAGGCATTTTAGTTTTGTAAAATAGAAAACGGAAGAAACATAGAAACTTAATTTTGCATGTCTGTTACTTAATGTTGTGATTTTTACTCAGATGATGGTAATGAATGATGATTATTTGTACGAAATCCTCAATTATGTTAGAGTATCATACTTTTAAAATAATCGTTTTCGACCTCGACGTCTTAGTCGAAGTGAATACCTTAGTAATTCCTACTAAATAGTTCCTACTAATTTTCCAAAAATATTCGAGTAAAAAATACGGAACAGAATTGGATTAGATTTGACACAAATATGGGTTAGTCTGGAATAAAATAAAAAACATTTTTATCCTAAAAAACAAATGGTTCCCCGGGAAACTTCGTGTGAGTCCGTGGGGCACAGCTAGTGTTGTATAACGTGATCTTCACAACTAATGGATAATATGTATGAGTGAGGCGTGCCGTCGCGATCCATCAACACTCTACAGCCTATTGTTCCAGATATAAAACGAATTATCGTCACTTAAAATTAACTTCCTCGAGATTTGCTAAATATTATAACAGCTCTGCGATTTTATAAGATAATAACTATTCTAAAAAGTTACTAAAGAATACCTAATCCTAAATTTGAACAGAAACTTACTAACAATAGACAATCTTTAATTTCGTTTCTTTTATCGACAAGTAGAAAAGAAAAAAAAATTAAATTAAAAAACAAAACGTTTTATTTCATCTGAATCCAAAATTGAAATGTCTAAAACGCGAACAATTAACAGTTTTACTGGAAATTCTTACTGGAAAATCTGGTTGCTGAATGTCGCTTTAAATTAAATTTTTGGTTATTAAAAAATATAGATATTAATATCCAATAATATTATTATTTCTTCATTTATATTATTTTTTAACCCGGTCTAAAATTCTGCATTTAGTAAAGTTCTAGTACTAAGTATTTAGTATGGTCCAAAAATTAAAAACTTTTATTTTATTTCAAATATGATGATTTCAACAAACGGATCATTAGAACAACTCTAATTCACACTATAGCATACCATAAAATTTTAGTCTCCAGAACTACCTGGAATTTCCATGGATTTTCGAAATCGGTCAAAAGAAGATAGGATATTATGACAATAATTCCAAACAAATCTATATTTTAAAATTAAATACAAGTTTGGTGATAATGTAAGAAACATGTAGGTTTATTAACAAAATGTTAAATTTCTTAGAATATAAACAGACGAGCCCCTAAAACCATAAAAAATGAAATTAAAGTATGACGCGTGATGTTAGACGAAATCATTTGGCTATGCAGTTTTTGTGTATCAAAAAATATCAAACTCCTATAAAAATACCTTAAATTGTTCTTTATTTTCGAATGTAGAATATTTAAAAGTTATATGACAGTACTAAAATATGAAGCAAATCAATCGTATAAGAATTAAATTTTCTCAACTTCCACCACTTTAAAAAATCACATTTTTGTTCGCTGTTGTATGGATGATTTAAAAAACATTGTAATATATTTTTCAACGTAATAAATAATAAAATAACTTACGGTGGTTTTTGGCACTTTATATTTCTAAAATTTAAAATTATGAACCAGATTAATATAATACTTCTGTACATGATGACTTTAACATAATATCGCGAATATTGCACGCAGTAATTCAACGCGTTTGCCCCGCGTAATCGATTATCCACCACTGTTCGCTATACAGGCAGTTTTCACCGAAGGCTGCGCAGGCGCCGCCGATTTTAATCGCCGCTGAGCTTTCGCATATACGCTGAGCAAACTAACGTAAGTTTAAGTTTCGACGCACTTGCACAAACTTCGAAGCAAACATTTATCTATGATAACTAACTTGATTTCGAGATTTTAATCTTTAGGGCAGTGGTTGTAAACCTTTTCGATAGCAAAAATAATTACACAGGCCTCAGTGCCAGCAGCCGAGTGAGGTAAAATTAGATTTAATAACACAAAAAGATAAAGTAATAAACAAAAAAAATCTATAATCTGTCTGCTTGCAATAATATAGGTACCTACCATACCATATACAGAGATAATTTATCAATTAAATAAATGAATTAAATTATGTACATATCTATAGGCAATATAGATTTTAAGGATGTGTTCGATTAATAAATTATTCCTTATTTGCATGTTTGTGCATTTTCCTCTTCAATTTCGGTCATAATGCCCTTGGCTGCAAAGACTGTTAGTGCACGTTTGTACGTAGACGCAAGTGCACTTGATTGAGACATATTTCTTTTCATAGTTACACGTTAAACTAAGGCGCGGGGGAGGGGGGACTAAAATTATTATATTCCCGATTCTCAATCATGATCAGTCTTCATCAGTCCGCTACAGTACTTATGATTACTTCAACATACGCCGAATGAATTGAGATGATCCCAAACCACGTGCGTAAATTTTTCTTCAGCCGTGTCGGGGAAGGCAAGGCCGTCTAAGGATCATCCTTAGACCGTCGCGCACCGGCGAAGCCAAGCGAGGGCGCGAAATGTACAGTAGTGAACTAGTGATGCGACTCGAGTCATGGTTTTACTCGAGTCACTCGAGTCATGTTTTTACTCGAGTCATGTTTTTACTCGAGTCACTCGAGTCAGTTTGTCAAACTCGTACTCGAGTGAAAAAAAATCCTACTCGAGTGATCTTCCACTCGAGTTACCGAGAGAACTCGAGTGACATTTTTACTCGGGTGACTATTTTACTCGAGTATAACTCGAGTGAGGGAACAATCTGACTCGAGTGACTCGAGTCGCAAATACCTACTCGAGTCGCATCACTTATGTACAGTGCATTTCCAGGCTCACGAAGTAGGTGGATTGTTTTGTGGGGTAACTGATAATCTCTCTGTGGAGGTGGCGACGGCTTCTTCGAGGACTAAGATCCTTTTCACATGAAGTTAGACGAAATACGAGCTACATATTATGTCCCGTCCAGATGCTGCTGCGTGCTCTATCAGAGCATTTCATTTTTTATGGTATTTAGAAAACGAGCAGTTGGAGCCTTTTGTTGACTTATTCCCTCAATCGGCCACCGGACACACATATCGCACGAAACGCGACACAGCTGCCATTTTAGGCCGGTAACACGTTAGCGAGAGGTACCTAATCGGGCCAATTCTGTGCTCTTGCAGGTTCTTATTGTGCATATATAACTAGCACTGCTTCTTGTTGGTCCGTTGCGTATCTACTTTGTTTATTTGTTTAAAGCTGATGGTTGAAATCTTTAAAATTTTATTTATATGACTAGATGTTGAGTGTTGGCGGCACATTCTTTCCTCAAATTATTAGTAAACAAAAATAGCAGCATACCTTTTGCTAAGATTTAATTTACCCGAAGTCCACGAAACTCTGATAAATCTTTTTTTTTTATGTTATAGGGGGGCAAACGAGCAGCCGGAGCCGATGACACGACTACCGTCGAAAATAGCCATCCGTATAGAGGTTATATGAACCGTTGCCCTTCCTTTCCCTCCTCTCTCCATGGGCCACCGGCTACTTACACACCGCACGAAACGCAGGCAGGCAAGAGCACAGCTGTCACTTTACGCAGGTCTCGTGTAAGGTTAGGAATAAAACAACTTTATTTTCGCGTTTGTTTATTTTTCTTAGCACTACTAAACATTTTTGACAGCATGTGGCTGCATACAATTTACAGTATATGTTATAAAGTTAAGATCTTGCAACAAATTTGTTAAGCGTTCGAAATGTCTTTCGGTATATGGGAGAGCACTTTCAACAAATTTCCCTAGAGAAGGAAGTTTTAGGTTTCCCGATAAGATTTCAGGAGACAGAAGATTGAATACAAGCTGGGCTGCATGGCAGTTCTTGTTATTTGTATTCCATTCTGTAGCAAATCTAAGTAAAGTTTCTTTTTGTGTATTGTTTAGTTCCTTGAATGTTATGGAGAGTTTATCAGAACCAAATTTTAGAACTTCATTTACGATTTTTAAAACATGTAAAGGCCTTTCCATGCGCAATGCTAATTTAAGGGCTTTGACTAGTTTTTTGTCACTAAGTAAGTTCATTAGTTCTTGTTCTTGTAAAATCATTTCTTCTCTTTCTTTCGCTAATTGTTCTCGTCTTTCAACCGAAATATCTTTCAACATCACTACTTTTGAGTCAGAACCACCAGTTATAATAATAGATTCATTTTTGTTGATTGCCATTGACCAAACTTTTCCGTCATGGTTGTCAAGAGACATTTTACTTTCTGATGTTTTAATAGTCCACAGTTTTAAAAGTCCATCTGCCCCACTTGATATTATTTGCTGTCCTCTACTTAAAAATTGAATTTTAAGCACAGAACTCTCATGTCCCTCAAAAGTTTTTAAGCAACCCAAATCAGCAATAGACCACAACTTAATTGATGAGTCAGCTGAAGATGTTAGTACAACTTGGTCTACAGGAGAAAAACATACACACCAAACACCCCTCCTGTGTCCTTTTAATACTCCTAATAATGATAATTCTTGCGTCCATAGTTTTGTCGTTTTGTCCTGCGAGCCAGTTGCAATAATTTTATCATTCGGTGAAATGGAAACACAATTGATATCCATGTTATGTGCTAGTTCTGTGTAACTGGACTTTATTTTCTGTTCAGAGTCATCACTGTCTGTTTGAGGAACATTCCACAACTTCAAACAATTGTCTTGGCTAACAGAAGTGAAAAAATCATTTGTGGTTTGTGATGTATATACAGAACCTACTGATGCAGTATGACGTGAGCCCACTCCAATACATTTTACTAGTTTATTTTCATCTTGTATCCAAATTCGCACACTATTGTCTTTACCCGAGGACACAAACATATTAGGATTTGTAGGAAAAACTGCTAAAGCCAAAACAATATCTGTGTGACCTTTAATCAGTTTGCAATCCATGGTACTAAGTTCATAATACTTTAAATCTCGACTATTGGTAGCCACGACAATGTGGGATTCATCTTTGCCAAGAAATATAATATCCAAAACTTCATCAGTGAAACCAATCATTTGCTTTATGCATGAGAAGGATTCTAAATCATGAATAATTATATTATGATCTGCTGTTACAATTGATAGCATATTTCTGGCTTTATTTAGTAAAATATTAGTTATAGCTAGGCCACCTTCTTCTATAGCAGGTGAAACTAAACTATCCTTTTGTTCAAACATTAGTTTGCTAGCTAAAATATTCCATACCTTAACAACGCCCTTTTCTCCTGCACAAGCTACAAATATACCTTCCGTCCCTACCTTTTTAGTAAAGTTTGGAATTTTGAAGGCTGGTGGCAATAATACTATACTTTCAATGGCCTCATACACTGGTAGGACTCTTAGTGCTTTACTTTCATTGAGTTTCCAAAGTATTAACACTCTGTCTCTTCCTGAACTTATCATATATTCATCAGAAAATTGTAGAGATGTAACTTTGCTAAAGTGGCCGGAATATATTGATTCTTCCTTACCCGTACTTGAATTCCATGACCTTATTTTTGTGTCATCAGCAGCTCCAAAAATTAATTGTTTTGAATCTTCTGGGTGATAGTTTAAAACTGTAAATACACCTAGAGCACCTTTTAAACTACTGATACAAGTATTATGAGCAATGTCCCACAATCGTATGTTTCCATCAGAACCCCCAGATGCAATGTTAGTGTCATTACTGTTGAACGAAAGCCTTGCTACAGCTCCTTTGTGTCCTGATCTCCATACTTTGATTTGCTTTCCAGTTGCCGTCTCCCATAGCTTCATAAGACCACTTTTATGAGCTGTTACTACAAACTCATTGTTGTGTGACAATTGAAATGTATATATTTGATCAGTTTCATCCTTATCGTCGCTCGTTTCACCTATTGTAAGCACATTAGAAAAAGTGTTAACATCTATTACTTTAATAACATCATCACATTGACATAGAAATTGTCCTCCATCGGTGCTCCATTGTATATTACCACCAGTGTAAAAAGCTTCGAATTCAGCTGATTTCTCATATCTGTAGAAAATTAGAAGGTTATATTACAACTAATTTATCTAAACATAAGTCAACTTTAAATTTAATTTACTTGGTACTTACACTTCTTTTAGTAAATTTGACATTGTGAATGAAGACTATTTTATCTCATGAAATGACAAATGACGATAAAATCTCAAGTAACAATAAATTCATAATATTAATTAAATTTATTTCCACAATCCACATGGGGCAATCAAAATACAAAACATGAACATTTGACACTTGAGAGTTGACGGTGACAAAATAATATCCATTGACTGTTTTTGTGTCTGTGCTCTTCTTTCCTATTATAATAGGCTAAGACTAGAAGCCATGCTGCCTATTTTATCGTAATCTATATTACATGTACTTAATTTTATGGTAATAACTAATAAGTCACTAGAATAAACTTTCTCCAGACCAGCTCACAACACAACAACAACTTGAAGGTCCATAGACCTCCCTTGCCATTTTTACTGCCACTTCCAATTCCAGGAAGTACACGAACAGTTGTTAGCATTTGGTGAAGTAAATTAAACCCCATATACTTTATGTGCCTATTGATAATCCGAGACTATTAAAAAAAAATTACGAGAAGTATATGAAAATATTTTTTTCAATCAATTTAAATAGCAGATTAAGCTAGCAAAATCGTAAACAGCCTTTGCAATGACCTTCGCGTCGTCGCATTACGCAACAGCTGAGCGTGGCGGTCGATAATCGGTAATAGCTTTAAACACGTTGGAAAGTATGATAAATGATCATAATAAACAATAATAATTCATTGTTACACTTACTTATTAGATCTTCAAATGTTCGAAGTGTCCGCCATTTCCGTTGATATTCAAAAAAAGTCTTATAATATTATTATTTAAACTTACAATAAATCCCGTGTTTGACGTTATACATTTTAACTTATTGAACGCCAAAATTATCCTATTTTTAAGTTCGTCTATGTTATTGAAATCTGTCGAGTACGCTTCACTTTTTACAAACTCCACCAAAAAAGTCTATCGGAGTGAGATCTGGGGACCGTGGTGGTCATCGTATTGGTCCAAACCGACCAATCCACTGCTGTTCAAACATTTAGGTGAGTCGCTCTCTGGACGACGTCACTGAATGTGGAGGAGCTCCGTCCAATTGGTACCATAAATAGGTACCGAAGATCGGCTATGGGTTATTCAGCAACGGGGCCGGATAATATGACTAAGAATTTCGCCGCATTTAGAGTGCCGTCAATAAAATCAAGGCCGATAATTTGGCCCATGTGTATACCAGCCCACACATTACATTAGCGGTACTGATGCGCCGACTCCCGAATCTTGTGTGGATTTTCAACACACCAGAACCGGAGTTTTTGACGGTTCCAAATGGCATTACGCGTAAAAGTACATTCGTCGGTTCACACATATTTAATAAAAAAATTCGAATCTTCGCGGACTTTGTCAATTATCCATTGGCAGTAATATCTATATCTATAAAATCTTTCGCTACAAGGGCTTGAACTTTTTTAAATTTATATGGTTTGCGTTTGTCCCTTTTAAAAATATTGTGCACTGCCTTATGGCAAACTCTAAACTGAAGTGCGGCTCTATGCAGACTCGATGTGGAGTTGCAATGAAAATAATCTAAGACCTGCTGGCTCGCGAGCAGCAAGAATCTGGCGCGGTGAGGCTACCTCCTGATGCGGCACTAATTGCTGGTTTTCCAGTGCCCTTTGTACTGCCAATATTATGGTGCGAGCATTACTAGGGCATGTGCGGCTGGATCCATACTTTTCGCGGTATGTTCGCAGAGCTAGCGCTGCGTTTCCATGGGATTCCCCGTAAATTAAAATCATGACAGTGTATTCTGACGCTGAGAATGTAGCACGTGGCATGATAAATGTTTTACGTACTTACAAAATGTTTAAAAATTATACATAACACTAACTTAAAAACTGTAGTG
>LUGF01022576.1:0-12092 GCA_001625245.1 Calycopis cecrops | reverse complement strand
TTAATCTATTCAATGTTTTAAAGTAAAACTTATTTTTTACAATTAAAATTAGTTATTCATTTTTTACTTACAGGGCAGGTGAACTACCCCTGTTTTGATTTTTTACATTTTTCTTACTAATCCAGTCAAAACGTCACGCTAGATTTCATAAAACGATTCCTTGGTGATTAATTTAGAAACCATAAAGGTATCACTACCTAAAATCACCAAATAACGTAATAATAATCACTTAATTGATTATTTGCTTAGGTGCCCGTTTTTTTTGCAAAGGAGTGTATATAGATAAATTTTAGCCATTATGCTACCGAGGACCTATAATAACAAAAAAGTTTTATCAAAATCCGTCCAGTAGTTTTTGCGAGAAAGCCGAACAAAACACAGACAAATATAGCTAGTGTTTTAGCTGGCTTTAATAAACGTTATATTATATATTAATATTTAAAATATATTTAAAAAAAGTCTCTACAGTTTTATTATATGTACCTATAGATAATTAGGTGTCACAATGTTTGCTAATTCTTAAAAAAAATTAAGAATTACCGCCGTAAATTGATGATACCGCGCGGTTGTTGAGCATCTGACGGCTGTTTGGGGAGGATGGGGTGAAGAAAGGAAACACACCTCCATAACTGTGTGGAATGTCATGGATGTCAGTGGTCATCAAATGGTTTTGTAACGGATTACTTGTTGTTATGTAAATAATCTTCCTAAGCGAAAGAAACGAAATTCACATAAAAAACGAAAAAAGAAACAGGTGTGTGATTTTTTCACGAATTGGATAGAATTGAAACAGTTGCATAGAAAGTTTCATGATTTTATAAAATTCCATCTATTGTACTAAAATTGGTATATTAAAAAAGTAAATAGTAAATAGTAAGCAATATATTAAAAAAGTACTTACCAAGTGTTAACAAAGTTAACAAAGTTGTTTGAAAATATATTATTTTTGTTTGTTAGACGTGGGGGATCACCCTGTACAACTTGTTGTAATTGTTCGAAAACAGAACCCCATCTTGGATATGGGAAAGCTCCTGTAGCCACTTCCATTAATGTTATTCCCAATGACCAAACATCTGAACGGACGTCATATCCTCTTGCACGTCCCGGGTCTATTCTCTCTGGCTATAAAAACATAATTATATAAAATAAAGAAATTTTTATTAATATTAAATTATTCGTACAAAGTCACATCATAATATATCAAAATCGGTTGTGATTGAACTCCGACATGACTTTTAAATAAAAAATTTTGAGTATAGTATAGGTCTAAGAAGAAAGTGGTTTATTGGACTTATTACCCCAATATTTCGAAATCGATTGATCATTCAATCGTTACATACACGGGTACAGTACACGGTAACAGCCGGGCGCAACAATAAATTATAAAATGGATATGGCTGAATATTCATTCTTATTTTCGGTATAAGAAACAAAAAAAAAATTAACATCTGGTACAGGTGACCAAAATGTAACCCTATACCGGGGTTACAATTAACCCTATAAAGGGTTACATTTTGGTGTTATATTTAATGTTTAAAGCAAGAATAAAATGCACTTTTAATGAAGGGTCCCTAACAATATTATAATACTTTATTCTCTCTCATCTGTCAATACCGAATACTACACCAAACATCTAGGTTTTTCTTGTGATGTGGGCCAGTATCCAGCAGTTTCAACAAGATGTTAGATTACAACTATAATAAACAACTACTAAACAAAAGTCCCTGTTGTGATGCAATATGTGTTAAGAGGAAATACAATGCTGAAATGCTGCAATGCAGCAGAATGGGAACGGTACGATCAGGGAGGTAATTCTAGCACATATATTGCGGCATAAAGATAGCTACCCTTCTGTGCAAATTGTTAGGTTACAGCAGTCCAAAGCAGTAAAGAAGGAAAGAACAGCAAAACATGTTCCTAGTTATGAATAGGTTTCCTATTGTGTAAAATTTATTGTACAGCAAATCAGAGCAGCAAAGAGAAAAAGAAATGTAGGAGAAATTATAGAAAACTCAATTACCCATCATACCATGAAAAAGAGAAATGTACAAACACAGAAAGCAGTATATGAAGTACAAAAACTATACAACAAACAGATAAATGACATTTATGGTATGAGTCTAACAACTAAATTGAAAAACAACAAAAGTACAGATGTTTTAATCACAAATGCCAAGGAACTAAAGCAAAAGAGAAAAATTTTGCTGCAAAATAAAAAATCCTCCTAAAAGAAATTACCAAAATAAGTAAGGAAATTAACAACAGCCATTGTGGGGGGGGCTTGCGTACTTGTGTAGTTCCCAAAGCTATGCTGGACAGGGCGACCCATACCGGATAAGCTTGGGGTGAGAGGCCAGACTAAGAGAAGCCTTCCATCTGAATAAGCAGATGGTGGCGTGGATTGGGACAACTAATGGGTGCAATTCGGACAAATTGTTGACATGCTTTGGATCCAGAGATCAGGATGGGAACCTGACCCCATTGCACAGTTTCAACGTTTTCTTAGGGATTTTTCAGTGACAGTCCACAAAGTTAAGTCTGGCCTTTCCACCGAGGCCAGCCTGTAGCTGGAAGGATCCTGTTGCTTGTTGATCAGGGACCCTCAAAGGGGCTATAGGCACTTGCAGGGGCTTAGTCGGCATTTATATTACACCTCCAAGTGTCGAGTCTGACATAGGTATAGGGACAACCTAGGGGGTATCATACATAAATGTATTCTCATGCATCAACAAAAAAAAGGTGTCTTGATTTCTGGGACACTTTGTCTACAACTTAAAATTATTAAATAATTTAAAATATCCATACAAAATATATGCATTAGTGCAATAGGATTATTTTTATTATAATAAAACAATATTTCACATCATACAATAAATTACATACAATCTAAGTTTGTAATTGTCTTACTTTTACTGTATACATTAAACTCACCGCCATATATGGTCTGCAGCCAGCATCACGAGTACGGGCTATTGAATCAACTAGCTTACCAGATATGCCAAAATCACACAATTTTATATTACCTCCTCTATCTAATAATATATTAGATGGTTTCACATCTCTGTAAGAAAGAGTAAACCATTGAAGATAATAATATTAGACACAATCAGCATGTTAATAAACAGCAAAACAAAAAATGGTTTTTATATAATTAGCAAAAAGTGAGTTTATTAGCAGCAAAATTTTATCCATGAGAATTAATCTATATAACAGAATTTAATATTAAGAGTTTTATTTACATAGTGCACAATAGTATTTTTTTTTTAGTTTTGTAGAAAAATATTAAAATAAAAACTGTAAAATATAAATGAAGAAACATGGTACATTTTATTAGTAATGGTACTTAATAGAATCTACCAATTTATTTTCCTTAGTAAAAAGGCAGCCAACAAACAGCTAGTTTACAAATAAGACCCTTAGACATCTGCATGATTGTTAAGCATATTATGTGTACCCGTCAATTGAATTGTGTCAGACTACCCATCACTTTTCACCCCTATCATGTAAGCGGTCGGTACCTCCACGGTCATGATGGCCGAATTAGGCGGCCATTGTTACAAAATGTATTTTACTCAAAAACTTACCTGTGAATAATTTTTAATTTTTCTTTTAAATAATTTAAAGCTTTGACTGTTGCTAAAGTAATCTTAGCAATAATGGTTTCAGGTATTCTAGTCTGCATACGTTCACAAATAAATTTATAAAATTTGTCTAATGATGTATCCATCAGCTCCATACAAATCCAACAATCACCCTGCAAAAACATTACATCCATTAAATAGTGTAAACTTTTTTTTATCTAGAAGTATTTTTTCTATACTTTTACCTCCTTAAATAGAGCTCCATAGAACTGTACAATATATGGACATTCATTGCTCTTCATCACCACTTCCAGATCCATCAACAGCTGCTTTTGCTCCTTTTCATCTACAGTGGAACGTATACGCTTCACTGCCATTACTCTATTGCTTCTGAAAATGTTATCCATACAAAATTAATATCATAGGTAAGTATCATACCATAACCAATACCATAACTGGACAGTTTATTTTCCATATCTCAAAGAGAAAAAAAATGGAAGCCTCATAGGATCACTATGTCAGTATATCTGTCTGTCAGTCTGTCAGTATATCTGTCAAGACCTTTATTTCGGTGAAAGGATCAACCTCCACATTTTAGTCAAATACTGATGAGGTCTGTTATCTCTTGATGTCTTGAAAAAATCATACTTCTAAGTAAACACAATATAGAGTTACAGCCATTTATGCACAAATATTGTATGAAATCGAAAAAACGATTGCAGAAAAATATATAACAATGCTGATATGTAACACTTAGTAGTCTCTGCTCTAAAGTATTAGGGTAGCTACTATGAAGTTGTGTTACTGGAAATATAAAACTTATGAAATAAATTATTTATACAGTTTAAACACAATTCTATACACACTATTGGATACATGTGAGCACAATTTAGTTGGTGTGCTTTAAACCCCACATATTAATAAACTCATATTTAGACAGCAAATTTTTATTGGTATCAATTATTATTTATTTTATTTCATTTCATGCTACATAAAGAATTTGAGACTCTGAGACTTGTACTTGTTGGAAGCTGTTTCCTGTTTTCTTGCTTTTGTTATTTTTAATTTATTCGAACAGGTGGATCATTATGCTTTGTTTTCATGGAAAAAACTTTCTCAAACCAAACTTACTCGATTACTATCAATTTATCAGTCAAACCAATATGCACAAGCAACAAAATATTTATATACATATATGTATTTTATCAGCTATATTAGGCATTATTGTCAATTTAATTACTTTTCTTAACATTACGAATTTATAATAATAGATAAAAAATGCTTGGTCCCTTGAGTTACATTATAAAGTGCTTAAACTGTATATTTGTAAAACTGTATCTCACTTTCTGTGAACCATTTTGTTGACCGCCCCAAATGCACCTCGTCCTATTTCACCATGGTCTTGTAAATCATCTGCTGTAAAGTCATACACTTCAGTTGCAGATAACTGTAGTTTGCCTGATGACTGCATAGATGGATAAATTCTACATCTGTCTCTGAAAGAGGCAACCTTAATTATAAATTTAATA
The DNA here is from genome assembly GCA_001625245.1 of Calycopis cecrops. Taxonomy (NCBI): domain Eukaryota; kingdom Metazoa; phylum Arthropoda; class Insecta; order Lepidoptera; family Lycaenidae; genus Calycopis; species Calycopis cecrops. The sequence continues at coordinate 6,982 of LUGF01022576.1, read as the reverse complement.
TTAACTCACATTTTTTTGTTATTGCTTTATCACTAACAATAAAATTTTAGTATACAAATGAATATATTTATCACATGCAAACTAAATTCTATTAACTGAGCATGGCATATCATTCCACTGAAAACATACTTGAATAAATATGGTTTTAGAAACTTAATATACACACTGCATTAACAAAATCAATGAATGCTTCACAAAAATACATATACAATAATACAAAAACAAGAATATAGAAAATATTAGATTAAAAATAAAAGTCAATTGCAGACTAGAAGAAATCAATTAATGATACAATTTTTACCTTGTATTATCAGGGAGTACATCTCTTATAGTTCTTGACGGAATTCTCGGTTTTTGAGTAGAAGTGTTTGCCGTAAATGGCATAAATGCGGCATCGTCAGATGGACCAGCTAATTGCAGGTTTAGTATTTTGCGTTTTTCAGTTGTAAATAAATTTAAATCTGGTTTTGGCATATTCGGTCTGCTAGGGCCTGCAATGTCAATGTTGGTTAGATTTAAAGTAAGAAATATGTATATATTGATATATTGTTTATGTTTACTTCGTTGTTACCTTGATTTGACGATACATCGCCATTCTTCGACATTTTCAATACCCAAAAAGAAAGACCAGACGAAAGTTTAATATGATTTTATTAAGCATTCAAATAGAAACTATCCATTGATGTATAATAAATTCTATAATATTTTTGTTTTCATAACAGGAATTCATTTACATTATCCCTTGAACTATACATTGTAAGTTTGATTTTTCATATCACTAGAGAGTAGAGACACACCGACGGCGACAAACGGGTTTGTTTGACAGATCTTACAGATCTACACAGGTATAACAACTGAAGTCTCGAGCCTGAGTTGCCAGAAAATACCTACGTACCAAAAAATGGTATGTATGCATCGAAAATTTCGATGTATGTATGGTATTCTTAGAGCATATTATAACCTACTAGCTTACGCCCGCGGCTTCGCCCGCGTGGATTTCGGACTTCAAAAATGATTCAAAATTTTAACTTATTATGTTACTCTGATATGAAAGCGATATCACTGTAAAGTTTCATGAAAATCCGTTCAGTAGTTTTTGTGTGAAAGAGTAACAAACATACTCACAAACTTTCGCCTTTATAATATTAGTAGGATGGAGATTGCAAAGCTGGACGTTCCCCTCTGCCAAAGTACATTAGCCATATGGCCATACTGCATACACGTTCATTAAAACTAGTTGATGTTCAACTGGCCGCCATTTCGTATCGCTACCTATCGTGAAGTGCTCCCGAAAATTGGATTATCGTGCAGTTTCTTTTTGTAAAAAGCGATCCGCTACTTCAATTTTTCGAGATAATGCTGTTACTTTACATAAATAAATACAAATAGGAAAAACAAAATATAATTATGCTAAATTTTAAAATAATTTATAGGCACTTTCATCATGTAAATATTCGAGGTACCTTGGTAGCTCTGAACAAAGTACAGGAGTAGTGACGGACAATCTGATTGCATGATTGATGAAAAGTGCTTTTTAATAATTTTAATTTTATCTTTTTAATATTTGATTTTTAATGGTTCGTCATATTTCAAATGCCTCACACTAAAATATTTTTATAGTTAGTATTCCAAATAAATTTTAGTATGTCGCAGTGTCATGCTGCTTTGCAGCCAAATTGTCCAGCACAATCTATGCTAGACTCTCAACATTTTAAATTTTATTGTGTATTACTCGCATGACATATACTATAGTATTTCATGCATACTACTAGATTGATTTACCAAATAAAAACATTATATTATTTAACAAATGTGTATGTAACATTAACAAAATATAATATTTAACATTATATAATTGATAATTTTATATAAAGCTTATTTACCGTTTTAAAACTATAAATATTTCATATTATTTTATCTAATAATTGTGAACAGCTACAGTTCGTTCATTCATTCTTAACTATCTCAATATCACAAAATGCGTGCAATATCACAAAATCACATCACAAATATTTGTCTAAGTGTGCGTGTTTTTAACAAAATGTAATAGTGTGCTATACGTGTTTATCTCACCTCCCTCAAACAATGGCAGAAAAAGTTGTACTTTTATCGTTTGTATGGTATCTCCATTTGTTAAAAAAATATCATTGGGTAAAACGCTTACGTAACGCGTTACGAGTCTGTCAGGTTTCCCTTTCTCTCGTGCATACGACATTTTTTTTCGGTCCTCAACTTTTTATCGGATTGCTCGAGACTAGGTTCAGGGTCGAAAGTGGGACCGACCTCCTATTCTCCCGAAGGTTTGAGTGATGCACCCCGATATGAGAATGTTTGTAATAGCTAATTTAACAATTAATATTATGACAAGAGAGCGGGATCCTTCAGCCCCTGACACTGACGTCGGCGGAAAGTGGGAAACATAGATGGTCTCGGCGTTGTCATGAATGAATGACTCATGGAGAGGATCATGAGTCATGACATGGGGAGTATCCCCCCCTTCACTTTCCGACTGATGAGAAGACTAATTGTGCGCGGCAGTCTCAGAGTATGGGAGCGAATCGGACGTGAGGGGCGCGCGAGATGGATCTCGTACGGGCTTTGGAGGAAGGAGCGGCTGATGGCACCCCGTTCACCACCACCGTCGATTAGCGCCGTACAGGCCAATATACATCACAGCCGCACAGCAAAGGCCCAACTGCGACTGTGGTTAGACACCCGATGCCGGCAGGTAAATCTGGTGGTTCGTTACTGTGAACGAGAAAAAGCTGAGCTGATCGAATCAACGGACGCGCACCACCACTAATGGGGAATGACTATCAGCAACAAAAGAGATGATTGTGATGTGATTGTGATGTGTGAGAGATGATTTAGTATCATTCTTCTTTTATGTTTAGTACTAATCTAAACTTAGTCAATACAGGCAACATGCGTGTTTACAAAATACGTGTGGAGAAGGCATAGGACCATCATAGACCTTACAATTTCCACAAATAACGCATAGGATGTAAAAATGGACTTGCATGTATCTGAGGAAACCTCCTGTTCTGACCACAGATGGAACCGGTTCAATATTAGTGTCAACACAATTAACGTATGTCCAAGAAGAAACCCACGTAAAACTGATCGCATATTACAAAATTACAACAAGTAAACTGTCCGCATATACAGATGACAACATCAGATGCATTGCGGACATCAACACACAGGTAAGTAAACTCACAACAATCACTAGTACTTACCACCAGACATGTCCGCTAACCCAACCTAACATCAAGAAAAAACGGAATAATCCCTGGGAGGGCTCGGAGCTGGAAAGGGGGAAAATAAGACTACTACTAAACTGTGCAATGAACACCAGCACCGATGAAGACTGGTACAACTACACAGACACCAAACGCCTATATAAAAAACGCCTCCGGACAAGACAAAGAAAATTACGGCAAAACTCTATATCGACGTAGAGTCCTACGGTGAGGCCGTAAGAATAAAGAAAATCCTGACTTCATAAGGAAACACCCAACTCGGATTTCTTAAAAAATATGACTCCTACACTAACTCATATGAAGAGACAATGGAGCTCCTCGTGCAGACATATTTCCTAGGATGCAACGTCGTCGAGAGCGTCGTATGGGATGACGAACAACAATCAGAACCAAACGCCAATGATTGGAAAGGCGTCCAGGAAATGGTATCAATAGATAAGGTCGAATGGGCTATAGCAGCTTCCAACCCTTCAAGTCAGCAGGCGCAGACAAACTTTTGCCTGCCCTACTGCAAAAAGGAGGAGGTAAGGTGGCGGAATCCATAACATACCGTACATAACATACATTCCTAAACTATTGAGATAGGTAAGAGTCGTTTTTATCCCCAAGCCTGGAAAAAGCGACTATACAAATCCGAAATCATACAGACCCATCAGCCAAACATAATTTTTGATAAAAACGATGGAAAGGCTATGTGATAGGGAATTAAGAGACATTAACTCGCTCAAGAGTATACCAATACGTCAAAATCAACATGTCTATAGCTCCGACAAATCGACGGAGGAGGAAACACCAAGATCCTATAGGTACATACCACAAAAAATTCCCAATGCTTGGGGCACCAAACGACATCATACCGAAGAAATATGTTTTCGACAAAAAATATAAGATACATATCACTGAACCACCTGCAATAGACTCAGACTCCAAGGTACTGAGAATATAGGTATGGGGATGGGTCAAAGAATACACACGGCACAGGCGCAGGCACATTCTCCGAGGATTTAAACCTGTACCAAGCCACATCAATAGGTATCTGCAGCACCGTCTTCCAAGCGGTTTCAATGCGTAGGTATCATACTAGCGGCCAGAGCAATCGCCGACCATGACATAAAAGGATACCATAGTAAGATCCTAACGGATAGCAAGGCGGTGCTCTATGCCCTAAACTCACACACAATAAACTCAGGTCTCGTTAACGAATGTCACCACTGACCACTCCCTGGAAAAGATTAGTATGAACAACAAGATCACCCTGCAGTAGATCAAGGGTCACTGTGGTTCCGTGGGTAATGACACTGCAGACGAACTAGCTAAAAGGGAAGCAAATATGGAATTAACGGGGACAGAACCATCAATTTCTCTCCCACACAGCCAACTAAAACACTGGATGAGTATACAAAAAAAAACACAACACAGCCCTATTAGGAGGTAGTAATAGCTGGCAGATGCCGCAAGGCAACACTCGCACTCAAAACAACTGATTCAACTAAAACGACCTGATCTACGCCTCATCACATGCGCCAGAACAGGACACGGTCACTATAACAAACATCTTTTTACTATAGGTGTCACGGACAGCCTTTTATACAGAGCTTCTTTGAGACGGAGGAAACAGCTGCTCATGTGCATAAGAAATGCAGGGGAGGAGCAGCACAACGAACGTCCTACCTAGGAAACTCTAAAACGCTCCAGACGGCATGCGCCAATGGCAAGAAACTGCTGACCTTCCTGAAGGAGCTAATTGGGAATGACGTATGAAGAAAGACGAAAAGGCCCACTTACACGCAAAACAGGCGCAACAGCGTCGAGTTGCGGTCCGGGCAACAAGTAACAACGACGTTATCCCACACAGAAGGCCTATACCATGTAACATATTAATGTATTCATCTTTTATAGGAATACCTATTTTAAGGTTAACATATGTATCGCCAAGTCTGGATCTGGAGTCTGGCCTGGATCTACAAGCAAGAGAATCCCTCCAGCGACAGATTGGCTTCGGTGAACAATCCAGACTCCTGCCTTTGAACAATCCCTACTCCACGTCGGAATCGTGCAATGGGGTTTGATTCCCATCCTGACTGCTGGTCCCATTACGACGCGCATACACAGTACACTTTCATGCACGTATCTTGTATGCCCTTATAGGAGTACTAGCCAAAAGCTAGGTTCATGACATGGCTGCTGATGTATGTCTGTCGTTCATTTATGTAGCCTTACTAGCCTAACCTAACGATCGGGTATGACTATGATAATGGTGCGCTTAAAAAACGGTTTAAGCGTTGCATAGGTATCTATTCCATTGACAACCGGTGGGAGTGTGGCGAAAGCGTTTCGCGAAGCTCATACCGCCTCATTCATTCCCCACCAGACCCAGATGCAGCTCATTACGGAGTTTACCCATGTAAAGCAAAAAAAAAAAAACGATTTTCACTAATGTAAAACTACCATAAAATGATAGTCACGTCACTGTATCGGTTTATAATATTTCTGAATAACTGGCTGGTTTCAAAAGTAAAGGAGATCCGTCCATAATCTGTACTTTTTTTTTTTTTTTTAGATAGATTCTACGCTAAAGCAGGCAAAATGCCTAGGGCAGCTTCATCGATATGAGAGGCGAGCGTTAACTCGAGCCTCTGTAAATTGTGGTCGATAGGGGGACAGACCCCCCCTTCTTTCCCAGACTAATGGGAGAAGGCAAACCGGACTTGTTGCGATTAATAGGTTATGCTATTATTATCGTGGCTGAGGACAGCGGGTGTCCTCAGCTCCTTTAACGGAGGGGAGCAGCTCGCGCGCGGCAGCTAAAAAGTGGCCGACACGGGTCATGAGCTTGAAGAGCTCTATGAGCTATCTTGACTGGGGGGCCCGGACCCCCCTTCCACCACTGGCGGGTGGTTTGATTTGAGCTCTGCAAAAGGGCACTACCATTATTCCCTGAGTCTAAACTAACATCGTCGTTCTGGCTTACCGGAGCCGAACGTGTGTGCTGTTGTCTGTCAGGGTGAAGTTGTGGTCGGAACTGTGTCCGCGTCCGGACTCCCCCGGACGGGGTGTAGTGTACCTGCCTCGCGGCTGAGTGTCTGTCATGTTTACGTGTCTCTATGACTCGTATAACAGTTGTAGTGATAATGTTGTCGGCGTCAGCCAGAACGTGTCTGGGACGGCGACCGACATTAGTCACGCAGTCGGCATTGTATACCGCTGCTTTTGTGACAAGGGGGTTGGGGTGGGAGGTGGCCCTATCGAAATGAGATTTAATGAGCACTTTGAAGTGCACACTAACAGAGGGGAGCTCGAGATCTTTATGTAGATCGATATTACGGACATACCACGGGGCACCCGTGGCCATACGGAGGAACCTATTTTGCACTACTCGCAAAGGGAGGAGAGTCCTAGGGCTGGCGTGTGCGAACACGGGACAGCAATAAGAAAAAATCAGTCGGATGCATGTGACGTATAATGTACCGCTTATTTCTAAGCGACATTTTACTTCTAGCATTGATTAGGTGATACAACTTGTGTAACACATAAAGGGCTTTTTTGCGCACGCGTTTAACGTGCGGCTTAAAGTTGAAACGACTATCGAGAGTGACCCCCAGGTACTTGACGGAGCGTACTCTGGGGATGGTTTGACCGTATAAACAAACGGGAGGCATTATACGAGCCGGTCTCGTTTGGACATTACGCCAACGACCCGAGAACAGAATCGACTGGGA
>LUGF01022565.1:97348-111991 GCA_001625245.1 Calycopis cecrops | reverse complement strand
GCGCTAAAATAAGTAAGTGCATTCTACTATAGTAGAGCGCGCGTGCACTCTAGTGTTAAGCTACCACACTCCTTACAAGCTCCTGTGGACCTACACCTGTCCTCAAAACGTGCGCCTAAACAGCGACGGCAACGGTCGCGGGCATTAAATAAAGTCCCAACGACCTTGTACGGGCTGATTGTTGTATCGTGGGCAGGCTATCAATTTGTGGCCCTTGACTTGGCAGTAGGGACAGTAAAAATCATTTAATTGGGCGGGTTCGGGTTGGGTCGTATAGACCGCTGATTCGCGTTGCGGTGGTGGAGACACTACACACACACGTCTTTGAGCAGCAGCTATGGGGCGGAACTGATGATGATGATGGCTAGATTGAGCTGATGATGATGGTGATACTGTTCCGAGCCGGTACTGTGCGACGGGGGACACCCCTCGTAATGTGCGGGGACGTGGGTCTTGAGAAATGGCATATGAAGGTGCGCTACTGGAAGCCTTTGCTTTCAGGCAGCGCGTGTGGTCTTCTAAAAAAGTAATGAGGTTTTGTAGGGTGGGCAAATTTTGACCTGTACCGTAGCGTCATTCAAACAACGTACTTACGCAATTCTTCCTTCAGCTTCCAAGCGGCTATCGCGACAAACACATAATCGTCGTCTTTAATGGGCAGATTTAAATTGCGTAACGCACACTGAGCTGATATGAGCGGAGTCAAAAACTGTGTCCGAATTTGTGACCTTAGGTGTATTGGTGGTAAGTCTATAATAATGTCGACGAACCTATCAATTAAAACACGTCTATTCTGATATCGGCGAGTTAAAATGTCGAGTGCAGTATGATAGTTGTTATTTCTAGTTTTTAAATGATAAATCATAGCGTGTGCCTCTCCAGAGACGCAAGAAAGTAGATAATGCAACTTAACAGCATCCGTTAAGTTAGCCACACCGTCGGTGAAACTCTTAAATACTTGTATAAAAGAAGGCCAATCTTCTATTTTAGAAGTAAATTGAGGGAGCTGAATTTGCGGTAACATCGAGTTAGGGGGCGCGGGGCAAAGGAGCGGATGGCTAGAAGCCGCTTCAATGGGCTGATGAGCTAGCGTATCATTTGAGCGAAGCTTCTCATGAGTGACTAGAGTGTGTTCATATTCGCTCATCGCCTCCTGAAACTTCAACGTATAGGTAGTCTCAACTTCGATTCTAATTTATTTTTGTGTTCCTCAAGACGAGGCAAACGAGCTTACAAATCCTCTCTTGTATACTTTGAAGAGCCTCCGGATAACAGACACGACGCTATTTCGTTTAGTGTTGTCACAAAACGAATGGCCTCTTTAAAAGTCGCTGCTTGACCTTTCAACGGCAGAATTCTATTGATACTTTACGCGAGAGAAAACAAAAAAAACCATATGTATACACTATATGTATCCAAAACTCCCTTAGACTCAACATTGAATTCACTTCACCCATTTCAATTTCACTTGGTCGGTTAATGCAATCGTATAAGTCGTATAATATTAATCTGAGTACTAAATATTACGTCTTTATGAATAATTTAAATATTCTACTGGGGATGATAATTAAATGAATTTGAACGAAAAAATGAGCCGACTGTAATGATTAAAACTACATATGAATGGGCAGAAATGCAAATTTAAATATATTATAATTAAGATGCAATATATGCAAAATGGCGGCGTCGAACGCAACTATGAGAACGCGTGCGGTCGCGTGGTAATCGATGCCGGTTCGAACGAACCAAACTTTTGACAGCGCGAGCCGTCGACGATGAGCGGAGATAGGGGGGATATGGGATATTTGGGAGAATTAGGATGGTATATAGGGACGATAAAAGGGCTGGACTAACCTGGTTTGGGCTGTGCCGATAGCGTCTTCTTGGATTGGCCGGCCGGGGTGTTGACGTGCAGAAACACTTACACAAGCACTATATATATATTGTTTATAGCTATTTAAAATGTTTGTGAGCTCACAATGAAGTATATTGAGCACTAAAATACACAATAAAACAAGCGCATACGCAAACGGTGCTCACAAATTCTAGCCTCGATGGTAAAAGAGATGTCGAAGTGAGCTGAGATACGTCATTGGTCAAAGCTGTCGCTAGTAGTCGCGCAGTTTTATTGTTTTGATAAGAGATGTCGCGACTCGTCTCGCTGCTGGTGAAAACAGATGTCTTCATCTAGAATTCTTGTGACGTCGTGGTCGCTATCGCTTAAAAATATCTCTGCCCCAGAGAACGATCCACTGGCACAAAAGTGTCATTACCACCGCTGGTGTCACAGTCATGTGTTACTATTTTCTCAAATTTCTCTTCTTTCTTTGGTTTCTTCTCTTTAAAGATATAGTGATATTTTTAATTTTTAATAAATATCACTATTCTTTACTTTATTTAGTCCTTTTACCTTCTTCCTTTTCTCTTCTATTTTATCCTTCTCAGGAGTGTCTGTCGCTATTAAATATGCTTGATATACATAATCAACTATTTGATAGATTGTAAATGCATCCACGAGTCAATTGCTTCGTTATAAAACATGTTAAAATGTCCATTCAATTCAACATCTAGGGTCTGAAGTCGTGTTTGCGTAGTGTGGGGAGGCACGGTTAGTATCGTTACACCAGCAGACTTCGCACATTTAGAGCTTCTACTGGCAAATGACTTTCGTGATTGTCTAGAATGAGAAGTGCCGGGGTTTTTTTTTAAAGAAGTGTGCTTTATGAAGTGATTCACCACCTCAACAAATAACTCTGCGTTCATCCATCCTAAAGGTGAAGCTAAACATAGTGTTTCAGCTAGTGCAACATGTAGCATATCGATACCTTCCCTCTGACTGCATAGTTCGATCGCTTTGTCCGATTAAACGGACGATACGGAATTTTTATTGTCCTGTTGGTACCAGGTAAGAAGCGTTATACTTATCGGACGAAGCTGACTATATGTTCCTGTTGGTTTGACTAATCGATCGTAACGGTTGGTACAGTGCATGGTATATCCCCCTGATCGCGTGGTTCCATCGCTTGGACTACGCGGCCAGAGTGGACTTTGATTAACGAATCAGACTATAATAAGCTGGTTTTTCAAAGATTACGTATATCCCATATCCGCCTTACTGTAACCATTTTATTAGGTTTCCACTAGAGGAGAAATGCTGAATAAAGCGAAATGAGATAGTTGAAGTTCAAATGTATATTGATAATCTATAAAAACAGTTTAACCTAAATCATTTTTAAAAGTGATCCCTTCCATGCAAATCTCTCAAAAAAATAACCACTATCTATGTTATTATCACTTATCATCATGTATTTGACAAATTAATTATTGAGAACTATATTTCGGTTTTGATAGGTAAAACCATCAGTGTAAAACACGATTCTTATATAATAAATTTCGACATTGTAGTCACAAATCCTTCCGAATTAATGCCTCCCTCAGATTCGTTCCACACGAAACAATAACTCTGTTCCATCTCATGTTAAAAATACGATTGTGGATACATAATTTTGTTTTGTAATAATTGCTGGAAACAGTAGATCTAGGTGTCGGTAGAACAGCTTGGAGGTCTGCAGTGATAACGAATTTGTGATTTTTCTTGTCTTGTTGTTTTTCAGATCTTGTTTCCACTTTTGTCTGAATATGCTCATAATATACAATGTCTTCACTGTTTTGACCAATCACATATCCATTGCATACCTTACAGAGATCTTTTTTTGGTTTGAACAAGGATACTTTTTATATCATTATTATTATTTTTAGTGTAAGAGCACTGGAAAATATGGCGATGCTCAGTAGTTTTACGTTTTAGAATGGCATTCCTCTTCATCGAGTGTATTATGCTGTTGCTTAGATATAATTTCGGGTTGCAAGTACAACAAAGAGTTTCGATGCCGGCAGTAATGTGAAGGTAGTTTAAGTAATTCGTCCAGAAAACTGTCCATCAATAAATTTTCTGAGGAACTTGAAATCGCTGGTAGAGCCGATGACCGGTTGTTAGGACGGAAATAATTTTCATCTGTATTGGTTTACTTGTGATTCCTTTTTTTCTTTCCAAGTCCAACATTGGTAGCTGGTTATATAATATGTTGTTATAAACAATGTCTTACACACACTTATCGTTTCATCGTTTTTCTTCAAATAATTAACTATTGTATTATTTCTTTGCAACTTATCGCGGTGTTTTGTGTCTTTTTTTATCTTCGGTGTTATACATTTTATCAGGCAATTTATATTTTTTTCTTCTCAATCTATAGCCCTAAATCTATTAAATATCGTTTATTTACCCTATAACCGACGCTGTGGACTCCGGAAAATTTTAGACAGTGGATTTACTTCTATTTGGTTATGTTTACTCGATGCATGAGTGTTAATAAAGTGGAACCCTATTTTTAAAAAGTTACTATGTGCTTAGCCATTTGTCAAAAATATTGTCTTACCGGTATCGGTCATAAAAATAAAATTTTAGACAATGGGATTACTACTACTTTTTTATGTTTACTCGATGCATCAGTGTTTATAAAATGAAATACTATTTTTAAAAAGTTAATATAATAATTATTAGCCATTAAGTAGGCTTTCAAAAATATTATCTTACTAGTATCGGTCATAAAAATTTAATTTAATTTGGGTATTTTTATATCAGGCAATGAATGAAGCGTTCGAAGTTGACTTTTCATGATTTGTTTTTTCAGGAAAACTTAAATAACGTAAAAAAAATCTATACTTGGTCGTGGTCATTATTATTTAAACAATTAACTCGTCTCAAACACGCGGTCCGCATTGTAACTGCCATCGGTGTTTGAACCCTTGTTACGATTGACGTATCTGCTGTTCTCGAATTGCTGAGTCAGTCCTTGCTTTTGGTTGGTTATGAAATAATGTACTTACATTCATGTTGCATCGAATGTGATTTAAACATATTGTTTTTATTTCGAGCTATTTTTTTTAATTTTTGGTTGATGATGATGCCGGTTATTAAATCGAATTCTTTTTTTTTAGCTGTAAATTTGTAAGTTTTGTTCTTCTAATACTTTTCATGACTTTCGAAGCATTTCAAGGGTACCTACCTACTACCTCCCTTAATCTTAAAATATTGGAGGGTAAAAAAAAAATAGAGAAACTCGTTAAATTACGTGGTGGTATATGATGTCAACAGAGAGATAATAACTGTCCTTACTGGTTATGACAACTACTAGTATTTCTTGACTAGTTGACCCTAGAGTCACGGTGTCGAATTTAAAGTATCAGATGAGAACTTGTGATTAAAATCGCAAGAAAATAATCATACTAATAAATATATTGATCCTTCAAACGACAGTATCTTGGAGCCTAATGTCATTAAAATGGATTCTATCAACTATTTCTAAGCCCGTGTTCTTTATTACAATAACAAAAATACATCTGTAACTTTATTTAAAAAAAAAAGATTTTAGGCATACATCAAAGTGAATTTTGTAAGTTTATGTTTTGTATATTTTTGCTAGTGACGAATTAAAAAGCTTATAAGGGGTTTAAATATGAAAGAGATATTCAATAAATATTATTTCCATGATAGTTTAAGATAAAAATACTTTACTATAAACACAATAATAAGTTAAGACAGAAACTAAAATAAACGAAAGTCAAGGATGCTAAAATAATATTTTCGTTTCAGAAAATGCAAAAACCTCGAAAGATAACAAGTACAGTCGAGCAGGGCTAATCGAAATGAGGAATAATATCACACAAATCGTACTAAACTCTACAGTGATGCCATTCAGGTGGCTCAAAAGTTGCTTCAGATGTTTTTATTGTTATGAAATGTTTGAAAATTCTAACGATTTGAAATCTCATCAACGCCATCACTGCGAAGATGATGTAAAGAATGTGCTCAACAGTTATTACGAAACCCAAGTGTATGTGGACATTTCTTTAATATCATGTAAGATTTGCGCTGAAGTTTTGTGTGATTTGAACAGTTTACTTCAACACCTGAAAGAGAAACATAATATAAAATGTGAATCACAAGAAAATATATTACCATTTAATTTGGATCATAGGCCCCAATGTTTATTTTGTGGCACACAATTCAAGGCTTTTAGAAGTTTGATAATTCATATAAGCAGAGAACATAAAGAGAAATGTAATGGATGTGGAATAAATGAAAAATGTTGCGAACATCAAATTGTAGAAAGACTTAAATGTAGGTTGTGTTATTTGAATTTAAGGTTAGATGAGCTAAAGATTCATATGAAAGAAGCGCATAGAAGAAGTTATATGTGCGGATCTTGCGCAGAGTTTTTTACGAGTCATTATAAAAGGAATCGACATGTAATCGAGGTACATAAGCAACGAAAGGTTATTCGATGCCCACATTGTACTCGTACATTTATATTCCGGAGTCTTATGTTAAGGCATGTTAGGGAAAGCCACTTTAAAGAAAAAAACTGTATATGTGAAATTTGCGCCTGGAGATGTTTTACGAATCATGAACTTGTAAACCATAAGCTGAAACATACCGATAAGAGGGACTTCAAATGTCCTCATTGTGATAAAGACTTCAAAAGTAAGAAGAATATGAGAAAACATTGCGCCACGATTCACGCACATCTGTGATTTGTAGCGTTGCTACATAATATATCCAGTTTAGATTCAACTTGTATTTAACAACAACTATAAATTGTCTTTCTCGGCGTATAATGTACGCAACCTATTCTGAGTCAAAAATTTCATATTTTTTTGCATTTGTTTACTTTTGCCATCGACAGTGCTTCATACTAATAGGCATTTTGTGTCCCTTTTATTACTCTCCCTTCATGTTGATCCGATTAAAACGTAATGTGACAATACAAGATGTAATCAACTACGTATTTCCTAAGTAAGTTGAAAGTTAAAGTTAATATATCAATGCATCTTAGCGTCGTGACACAATGAAATGAATAAAAGCATTTTTGTTTTTTATTTCATTTATAGTTACTATTACAAAACGCCCTCTAGGACGCGATTAAACACACTGATACGTGTGCTGTAACAATTAAAACACGCGATAATCATGATAACGCTCTCGATCAGGATAACGTTCTCGAAATGTTCGTGCAGCGTGCCGCGTAAATTGAATGCATTTCTGCATATTCTCGAGGAGTGTAGTTATAAGGCATTTTAGCAATGTCAAAATCACAAGCACAATTAAATTCCGGGTCCAAGCGTGGTTTAATAATTACTGTAGTCGTATCGTAATAAAGGGAGCGAAATAAAACCACGTGCGTAGACTTCTTTCGAACGGCAAGTAACTGAGGCAAGAACTCTGTTTGTATCTACTTCTTGCCAATAGTCTTAATTTTTTTTACGGATGTTTTATTTGACTGTGTGACAGTGTGTAAACTGTTGTCTGTTCATCCCGGTTTATACATGGGGTTCCATCGACGATTTCTAGAACTTCATCTGCTTAACGTACTTTGAAACCAGTGTTGCCAACAAGACTAACATAAAATTTGCTAAAAGGCTATTAAATTTTAGCCAAAATTATGCCAAGGCTATATAATTCATGCTAAAAATGTTCGATGTGAAATAAAACGTAAGTTAACTTCAAATATTATTTAATCAATATTTATTAATCATGAATATTATCAAATAAAATATTTATGTCTTGATCTTCATCCGCGGACGTGGTGGATGTTGATGTGGAAGCCTTATTGTCAAGACTACATTTCCTTCGTGTCTATAGAGCGCAGTACGTTATCAGGAACTGTGTATGAATAACAGCATTTCCGTGCCCTCTTTAACCCGAATCTAATATATAAAATGGCATTTAATGTTTTTACTGACAAACGGTTGCGAAGCTTAGTAACTATGTTCATTTGACCGAAAACCCGTTCAATTTCCGCGTTGGAATGTGGCAGTGATAATAAAGATATTGCCAAATGTAATAACTCTGCAAAGGGATTATTACTAGCTGCGTCTTTATATTCTATTACTTCACACCAGAATTCTAAGGTGGATGCTGTGCAGGTCCATTTAATGTGCACTATGTTTCTCCATTGAGACATGAGTTTATCAATTGTAAATACATCTTTATTGAATTCTTCGACAATGTCAATGATGGGAGGTTTGACTGTTTTTAAAGTTTCTTCTATCAAAAATAGAGATAGTTTTTCAAGTAATTTATAATTTATTGGGAGTCTAGAACGCAACTCTGTTGTTAATTTTAATTCATCATTCCAATAGTTAAACCTCACTCTTATGGAGATGATTATGTTAACAGAAAGGGGTTTTGCAGTATAAATGTTCCAGTTAGTATATGCAATGAGCAGTTCTTTTCCTTTTTTAATTTTTGGCACTTGAGATTTATTTAGTAACACCGGATTATTTAGAAATTCGGTTACCCAAGTGTAGACAGTGCTCATTGTCGGAGAAGAATCCCCTAAAACAGCGTCCAGCTTATTTTTAATTTTAGTTGCAGTTTTCTCCTTCAAAACGTGATATTTTATGACAGTACGAATTTCCGTTTTCTCCATTTCTACTGAACTAAAACACAGAATTTCTTTAAAAAAGTTTTTTGGCATAATTTTGCCGATAATATGTGATGATTTTAGGTGTGCACTCATGTGAATAGTGACAGTTGATAACGGCAATTGTTTTATTTATTTATCAGATTATTTAATGGCTCATTTCGGATACTTACCAACTAGCCCTGGTATATTGTATTTTTCCATAAATTCTTTTAGAACGTACATAAAATCACAACCTCTCGTGTGACCCTTCATAATAAATACTGTTAAGAAGTCTTCTATGACTCCGTCCATTGTGCTGTACGGAACAAATAATGAGCACGAGCCATGAATGTTATGTCCGTACTGGAATCACAAGCAAGACTGAAGTATTTCGCAACGCGGCGGCGACAATTTTCAGTGTTCAGTGGATTCAGAAAGCGTAATCTTTTTTTACTTCTGCCATTGTTTGATTACTGTTTGAAATTTTTTTTAATTTTGTTTCAGAAACAGATATCATACCTACACTCTTTTATCAACTCGACATCAGTAAAAGGTTTCATTCGTTTTGCCAGAATGTTACATACTTGATACGATGCTTTTGTAATAGCCTCATTTTGTCCAACTGCTGCAGTCATTATATTTTCTTGACAAAAAATTTACGCTATTAAATGACTTATTTGACTCTTTGAGTCGATTTTACAGGAAATGCTTCCGTAAATGCATTATGTTTTGTAGTGTGATGGCGAAATAAATTGTATCGCTTCATCTCGACAGTTTCCCGGCATAATAAACGAATAACTGTACCTTATTTATGTCCTCTAATACAACAAAACTCTTCTTCCCATTTTTCTTGGAAACTCCTATTCTCATCATTTATTTTCCTTTTACTCGCACATTTAGACGATTCTTCCGCCATCGTACCTACATAACCGCACGTGTAATCGATGAAGCAAAAATCGTTCAGTGCTGTGCACTAAAGCAATTAAAGTGGCTCGCTGAAACGAATGCGATGTGTAAGTGTGGGAGCGGGGGACAGTGAATATGACATGCAAGAACATGCGCGCCGCTAGGCGCGATACGCACCGCGCTACAGGTTCTGTCTTCACCTCAGTCGTCGCATTCGAACACAAAATCTGTTTTGATATTATGTAGGTATACTCCGTTACAATTTAAGTGTCCCATTTTTTGACATGTTAGCAAAGAAAAATATAGATATGAAATATCATGTGCCAAAATGCAAAATGAGAGGAAAAATTTTAAATGCAAAATATTTGAGAATTGGAATAATCATAGGGAATAATTTTATTTGTCACGGGCCGTAGCTTGACGACCACGGTTGATATATTATTTGTAGAATTGGGCTACTGCCACTTGGCCGTCCTCTTTTACCAATAGAAATTTTGTTTTGCAATACTAGACTTTCAGCCACCCGCCAACGAAACTGAAGCAACGTGAGTTGCTTATTCTATAGTACACCTAGCAATTCGTTGTCAACTTGGTACTCTCGGAACGCTTGAACTATTACTAAGTCTGTTGCATGAAATATCATTCGAAGAGTCCATTTTTTGACTTTGTGAAAGTTATGTAGTAGCTCATAAGCTGATCTAGTAAATCCTCGCCTCCCATTGCATGATTGTACTTCCTGGCAATTTCGGGGCGTTCGACTTCAATAAATTTCTTCTCTTTTTTACATCTTTTGACTATGTCTTTTTTACCAATACCAACAAAATCGACGCTAGATGGGTAATCTTACTATCCAACCGCTTGACCACAGTCACGTATCCATCATAACTACTTCTTGAGAAAAGCCTCGCTGCTTTTTGTTGAACTTTTTATCGGTTATCAACGATGTATTAGAAAATCAGTTTACACGCGTTGTGCACGCTGCCATAATACCTTTCTGTTTCATAATTTGCTGCATATAATACGACGAAAAATAATTATCAATATACAAGTCATGGCTCTTGCTTTCCGTTTCCTTTTCCTTTTCCGATTCTCTTTGTGAGGTGAAGCTGCATGATGAACTATAGCTGCATCGTATCCAATTTTTTTTTGTTATAATATAGTCAAATTCTGGACTAGAGCTCTGATATAGTATGAAATCATAAGCTTGATGTTGAAACCATGTTTACCGCATAACCCATACACACCTCAACAAACTGGTTTGTGTGAAAGGATGAACCGAACGATTATTGGAAAGGCGAAGTGTATGTTAAATGATGCTCAAATGAAAATGAAGTTTTGGGCCGAGGCTTGCAACACGGCTGTATACTTACATATTCGAACAGTTTCATTGGTTTTAAATGGCAAAACACCATATGAAATATGGGTAGGTGTTAAGCCTGATTGATCTGAGTAGCATTAGGGTCTTTGGATCTCCTGTTATGGTCTATGTTATCAAAGAAAAGAGATGTAAATGAGATAGAAATTTCGTTGAATGTGTACTGCTTGGATATCCTGATAATATTAAAGAGTACATACTGTATGATCCTATAAAGAAACAAATTTTCACAAGTCGAGATGTGATAATTATGGAAAAACAGTCAGTTATGATTGATATTGGTTCTGAAGAGAATGAAAAAGAAATTAAGTTAGAAGAAAACTCAAAGGAAAACCAGATTCTGCAGGATTCATTGGGGGATACGAGATGAACATTAACGGACGACACAAATAATCATCTTACCTTCATGATATTTATGAATTATTTCATGCTGTTCAAAATATTCTCCCATGTTTTCTTCTACTTTTTTTGTGATTGAAAGTGACATAGACGAATTTTGGAATGTTTTTGTATTATAGGTACTATTTTATACATAAATAAATATGGGTTTATGAGTAGACCGGTCTTAATCTTACGGTGTACATATTCTTTTATTGCGTTGATAACATCTTGCTCTAAACTTGATTCCGAAATTATGATTGAGATCTTTGTATGAGTATCAAATGGTTAAGTTAACGACGGGTTTGCATTTGATGTCGCCTACTACAGTCAAAATTATCCCTCCGTTGCAACTGGACAGATTCGCAGCTGGAAAGATTCTCAGCTGGACAGATTCTCAGCTGGATAGAGTATAGTCATAAAAAAAAAATAAAAAAATAATAGATAAAAATTTATTCAAAAGAAAATTTTAATAACGCTAGGCGTTCTAAGCACATTATAACTGTATTTTTTTCATTGATGCAGTCTGACAATATATTTTGTATTTGCTTTTCCTTAAAAATTTGCTTCGGTAGACGTTTTATCACAATGATAAGAACTTCTATTTATTTTGGTATCACTGATTTTTGATTCTTTTTTTGTTAACTGTAAAAACAAAAACAATGATAGCTTTTTTGGTATTGTGGCATTGATTCGCCGGTGCCAACCTTCTACAGCGTTGGTAGTCCTAAATTTTTCTCCGTAACAAGATAACATTTTCATTCATTCATTCATTCGTAATTATCGCCATCCAATAATTTGTAAAATAATTAAAAAACGCTTTACATTCCTCATTATCTGTACTGTGGATGAAAATGTCATTTCTTTGAATTTCTTCCAAACCGCATGTTGAAAATGGTAAAAGCAACCTTTGACAATTACCTCCAGATATAAAAATTTTACTGCTTGTGCAATAGCTTGCTCATAATCGCACTTGAACTGTACAATATTGACCGATATTTGCTCTTTTAAAATTTTAAACATTCTTGTGCAAGTTTTTTGAGATTTGTTCGGCAAAAGAATAAATAATATCGGAATAAAGTTAACACAGTTGCTACCATTGGCCAAGTCAACATGTAGCGAAAAAAGCTGATAAAACGGTTTCGGTGCAATTTTAAAAGTACCATCACCGTAATATACTCGTATATCAGTCTTTTTTAATTAAAGCTTTGGCTATTCGACTTCCAAGCACAATTATTTTTTCCGCAACACCGTCATCAAACAAAAAGAAGTCTTTAACTAGACATTCAGGTATTTTTAGATCTTCGATCTTGTCGCTATTGCATTTATTTACACAGAGGAATTTTTTGCGATGTCTGTACAATGTATCCTTTTTGGCCTTAAATAATGGTAATGAATGATCTGATTTTGACGAATCAAAATCGTTTTTTTTTCCAAAAATGATTTTCAAATATTCTTTGTATTGGCTGTAAATAAGAAGTACGTAATAATATGACGTACTTCTTATTTACATTCGTCTAAAAGTTTTTCGTTTCTGTTTCTCTTAAAGTTTGGAGCACATGAATGTTTGCCTTCTTTTATCACTTCATTGTATGTATTTAATATGTAAGAGACGTACTGCACTCTCTTTTATTGCTACATCTCCAATTTGTACATTTAGATTTATTCAGCTTAGCGAAATTATATCGATGTCCGGCATATAACAAAACAGTGCCATGCAACGAGTCCTTACCCCTTTTTCTTTGTCCGTCTATAAATATCAACTCTGATATTGTCCGACTCGGACCAGCAGCAGTATTCATTTTATTATAATTAATTAATTGTTTTATTATAAATAAAAGTTTGAAAGCAACAAAATATGACAATGATGACATTCAAAGCAATTTCAAAGCTAGTAATCGGTATCTTTTGTTATCAAAGAGTTTGCATTACGCATTAGAAAAGTAGGTACAAGTTACAACATGTATTTTGTTCGTTATGGTTTTTGCAGCCATGAAAATAATAATTTTACAAGTATATCTACCATCTGGTGATGACAGAACCTTCCTACAGAATAAAGAGGTAAATGGGCAGTACAAAAGAAGTGGACACTATGCCATTTATGACTGTCTTTAAAAAGATATGGTAGGTCATTTATATATTTAAGAAATAGAAAAGGCCCCAAAATTGACCCTTGTGGGATCCCCATTTCTATTTTAGTCCCGTTAGATCTTTTATTATTTACCTCTACCCTTTGAGTTCTATTGTTTAAATACGAAGTCGAGACGTTGAGAGCCTAGCCCCCTATACCATAATGGTGTCATTTCCTGACCAATGTTTCAAGCTCTACACAGTCAAAGGCTTGGAAAGGTAACAAAATACACCTAGTCAGTAAACAAAATCATCCTGTGACTCCTCTCATGCCTCAAAAATAGAACTTAGAACGTCTTTTTGTAAAACCATTTTGTTTGCCATGTAATAAATTATTAGTATTAAAATATGTCATGGACTCTACACTTTCTGTCCAGCTGCTAATCTGTCCAGTAGCAAATCTGTCCAGCTGAGACAGATTCTCAGCTGGACAGAGTAGCTACTGCAGTAGCTACGGAAGGGGCAGGGGCAGAGGCCGAGCTAACGTAGAGTTGTAGGTCGGGCATCCACCGGCGAGCTCCCTTTGTTGCAGATGTGATTCGGCCACGGTAGGGGCAGATAGGCATAATGACTAGATAATGTATCATTACAAAAAAAAAAAAAATGCAGCTCTAGGTGCCAAATGTAAAAAGCGATTCTGGTTTCATGCGAGTTTTTTTCATGTCAAGGAGCAAATTTGTTAGAAAGGAAAATTTGAATAAAAATTATGTAGGTAATTAAAAAACCTTATTGAAATAAAAGAACAAGAATTATGAGTTGATAATTTTGTTAAATATTTTTTTTTACATTAAATGTTTTTTTCTACCTCTAACTATTATGCATAGTCGCAGTATTCGCTCTTCATTGTCAAATCGTACCACCACTGGTCTACCTGCTCTCGGAGCATGCGTGCCGGGTAAGACTCCCTCCATGTACGCGTTATGCACGCGCAAAAAGACCCTGTAGTCCGGGAAACGGTCACGGTTAGGGTACCGTTGTCGATATTCCCTAGCAGCAGCCCGAGCATTGCCGTCGCAGAAGCCATGAAGGTAATGCATTTCTGCATACTCCCTTTGGATGTATTCTCTCCTCGCAGCAGCAGAGGGACACGTCAACACATTCCTGTCTAAATTGTACAGGCTTTGAAATTTTTTATTTAGGTGATTAGCAATAGGGCTTATTTTAAAAATTTTTGCCTCAGCTTTGGTCATTGAACCCCGAGGGGTATTATTATTGTATATGTCCATCAGTGTAGAAAGAAAAGAAATATAATAATAATAATGATTGTACATTAGCTTTAGGTTCTTGAAGAAAAACAGGCGAATGTGGTCGTAGACATTTATTTTGCGTATGTTAACAGAGCACACAGAACGGAACATCTTGAGCGCAGGAGACAAAATGACAGAT
>LUGF01022565.1:69836-91713 GCA_001625245.1 Calycopis cecrops | reverse complement strand
AATGTAATTTGAGGAAGATATAATCGATTTAAAAATGACACGGCTCCCGTGTCATACGCCACACGTTAAAGAAACGTATGACACGGCTGCCGTGTCATCCGCACTGAAACGGTTAAGGATAGTTTTCATTTCTTTATCGTATGTCATGTTTAAGAAATTTTTATTTTTTTAGTTTATTAAATAAATCGTTTTATTTTACTTACCTGTGGTACGATACCCCTCCATGGGATAGAGTTTTACTATCGCTTCTATTTTTGCAATTCAATATTGCACAAATCGCCATAATAATATATTTTTTTGATATGTTACGTTGACGTAATCCAATTTGCAACTGAGAGTACGCGAACAGACACGAACGGTAAATGTGCCAATAAGGCATATTAGTGGCACATGTGACACGCCCACATAGTGCTTCTACTTGTTTTTTCTGTTCTGTGGCTCGGGCATACAGCACTACATTAATTGTTATATGCGTGTTATGATTATCAAGGACTATTAAAGCCGGCGATTCAACCGATGGTTTTACGATTTCTACAAAATGTTTTAAAGCTTTTAAAAAGCAATCTTCGGTTATCCAACCTGATACATTTGCAAGCCCTAAGGCACCGGTGGGACCGTTTTCGAGCATATGTTTTTTAAAATGAACCCGCGGAAATATGAACACTGGAGGAATACTTCCACCAGAAGCATTTGCAAAAGCCAGCATGGTTACAAGAGAACCACGCTCTGTTGAGCTAATTTGACCCACTCTCTTAACACCTGCTTGCGCAACTATCTTAGGTGCATTTGTGACGGTGGTGCACCCAGTTCCAAATTCCAAACCATATTTGGAGGAAAATTATGTTTTACAAAACATTTTTCTAAATTACTAAAAAAGTTTTTTATATTGTGTTTGTTAAAACTTGTAGTTCTGGCTAGAGAAGTATTCTCTGGCTTTCTTACGCTAAGCGAGTCATGTCTTTTTAAGAAGCCCTTCAACCAATCTAAACTAGCTGTGTTGTTTTCTTGCCACAATGAGGGTATAATTAGTTGTAAGCGTACATACAGCATACTGATAAGCAAGTTCTCTTACTTGTTTTGTTGTTAAGCCATGGCACTTTTTGCAGACGTTTTCAAGTAGTCTACAGGGAACTCTCTTGATCTAGAGTGAAAACTCTCTTATTGCCAATATTCGGTCCATAAATGAAAGGCATGCATTTAGAAGTTTTAGCTTTCGCTACTAATCTATGTAAATGTGATTTGCTTATATTATTTATCTTGGCAGCTGATCTAACAGATATACCTTTTTGCAATATTTAATTTACTGCTTCTTCAATTTTTTGTGCATCAACACGCGTTCTCTTTTTTGGTGGCATTTTTATCTGTAAAGACAATAAATCTATTACAGTCAACCAAGTAGTTATGAAAGGGACAGTTATGGAAGGGACGTCCCGTTCATAACCGTTAGTAGTGTCCCCTTCATAAATATCACACACAAATTAAAAACATAACCACAAAATCCACAATTTTAAATAAACGTATACTAACCTCTTAGTATCGTATTTGTATATAACTTATACAAAATAAACAAAAGTAATTAATATATAATCTATTCACAGCACTTCACAAAACGTTTTGTTAAAATAACAAAAAAAAACTTCTACACAGTATTAAAAACACTTGCCCGTCGTCGCCATCTTTAAAGTGACAGAAGTGTGAAGTTAGGCAGGAATGGTTGTGCGTCGGGGTTGCTATACAACTAAAATACCGTTGATCCGAATTAGTTTTTATTTTAGCTGTTTTTTTAAACGTCCCTTTCAATACGTGTCCCTTCCATATCACCTCTCCCCTACTTGTCCGTTCCCAGCACCAATGGCAAGTCGTCTTCAACGTCGTTCCCAACTTCTATCTCATATTTTCCGTTTCTACAAATATGCTCACCATAATAGGACAGAGCCTGCTTAAGTTGATACGTGCCTAGGGATATCATCATGAGATCATGTAATTAAAGTCTCGGAAATGAATTTAAATGTGAATGTTCAGAATCTATGGTTACAAATATAGCTCGCCTTCTATTCATATTTTCATTTTGTATGAATTCCCCCAAATAATTTCTTATATTCAACCTAGCTCTTGCAATTTCTAAAAATTGTACGGCATCATGTCGGTTCACTATAGGTGGGTAAAACTTATTTAAAAGTGCACATGCTATGTTAAAATCAAGCATCAGATGTGTAGATGCGCGGTTGAAGTATTCTTGGCGAAACAATTTAAAATCACGTTTTAAGCGCCCATTAACAACTTCAACCACCCCTCGACACATAGTGACACACGTTGAATGGTTGGGCTGCTCTGTGGTTAATTGGTGTTCACCCACCAAGAGAGACAGGCATATGTACGTTGTATCCATAATTCTGCAATGAACCACTTACATCTCTAAAACCCCTATCTAAAATAAAAACATCTCCTGTCCTGAAATAATTTCTTAATGGAGTTCTTTCATTACAGCATTCTTCTGATATTATATCAGAGTCACTTTTGGTTGCTGGGAATGGACCAAGTGTATTTAAAATATAACCATCACAGCTTGCAAACATAAATGGTTTTACCAAGTTGGTATATTTATGTAGACTATAAGTTTTTTTTAAATGAGTAATTACTACTGCTTTGTACTTAATACATGTGCCATCACAAATAATAATTCCTGGCTTATCAGTTGCTGTTAGATCACAGTTACCAAACAAACCTTCAGGAATAATCTTATTCCTAGCTGCATTCTCAGTATCTGCACAATACATCAGTATTCCTGTGTGATCACCAAACTGCGGATCAGTAGTCCTGGCTATTAAATCTCTCCTACGGGCAAACGCGATGTACTTAGCATAAATCTCATTATACTGAGGCGAATGACGCATGCTGGAAGTTGGCTGTACAGCGGACGATGCGTACTCCGAATAAATAGGCATGAGCCACTCGGGCATAAAAACTCCAACCTCTACAGAGACACCATTTCTACGCGCAAAGATATTAGTCGCTAGGACAGTCCTCCAAGGGTTGTTCAATTCATTGACCACCGTATCTACCATTTGAGTATCAAGACCATAAGTGCCGTCAGCGGATACTTGCAAGCTTCCCTCCTGAACCAATTTCATCCATTTAATTATCTTTAAAGTCGCATTTGCAGCGACTTGGACGGCGGCGCCGCAAATCGAGCCCATCATTTCTACAGCATCTTGAGCACTTTCAAATTTTCCAATAGGCTGTGGTATAAGCAAAAACCTTGAGTTATCAGCGGTGGGAACCAATTTGTAAAAAGCTGGAAAACTCTGCGACAGATAGGGCATATCCTGACTTTTCGAGAATATCTGATTCGACTGGATTGATCCCAACTGACTGAGTCATGTTAATCCTTGGCAAAGTTTCTTTAATAGTCATGCGTAGAGCGTCTAACGTGATTTTTATGCTCTCAGCTATTCTATTAATATTCACTGGCATTTCACTCGTTTTATACTTTTTGTCATCAGGTTTCACTTGATTTTCACTTTGCTTCTCATCAAGTCTTAGAATCTTCAAGCTTAGCGATATTACTAACAAAAGCTTCCCTCCCTACGTTATATTGTCTGTCTTAACACCTTCGTCTGATTCAACATGTTCTAACCGCACTCACACGATGAATAAAAACAAAAGTAAGAAGAAGGTAAAATGAAAAAAATAAAATCTATATATATATATATATAGATTTTATTTTTTAATATATATATATATATATATCTATATATATATAATCTATATATATATATTTAATATCATCATTCATCATCATTTAATATCATAGATGGGCGTATCGGTGGCGGGCAGAGTAGATTAATAATTGACACACGTTATAACTTCACAATGATATTTTAAATCGACATCTTGCTATTTAACATTTATGTGAAAAAGAACTATAAAAATAATTTAAAATAGACATAGACACTCCGCTGAGCACGTGTGTGCGCCACTACTAGTTTAGTAGTAGTACACACTAAGTTTATATTTTTACAAAAAAATAATAATATTTATTTTTATTTATCAACATCAAACTTATATCTTATCTGTAAAAACAAAGAAACGACGATTTAAGTATATTATTTTATTCCAAATTTCCCTTTTTACAAATTCTTTATTTTTCAATATTATGTCACAAATTTTACGTGTTCTTTGTTTTTGACAGCCTTAAGATCTTTTTCTTTATCATAACTACCACAGAGGTTTCTACTAAATACTATAATAATATTAAGGAAATATATTTATTTATATATATGCAGAACTTACATTAACACTGCAAAGTTTATAATTGCCCAAAACAGACAAATACTTGTAATATAATTGGGCCGGCACGACCGGGGAGGTACCTCTCGCTTACACGAGACCGGCGTGAAGTGACAGCTGTGCTGTCGCGTTTCGTGCGGTGTGTAAGTAGCCGGTGGTCCACGGAGGTGGGAGGAGAAAGAGGGGCAGCGCATCTGTAGTCTATGCAGATGTCTATGGGCGTCAGTAGTCATGAAAATGGCTACAACTGCTGGTTTGCCCCCCTATACCATGAAAATAAAAAAAAAATAAAAAAATATAAAAGGAATCATATTAAAAAATATACAGAAATAACATTTGTTCCAGAAAGATTCGGCGAAGTGGAGGCAACGAAACAACGCAAAGAGGACATCACGAGGCTAGTAACGCTCATAATAAAATATTCGACTATAATACCTTTCAGATGGTCCGGCGGTCGCTACCTCTGCTTCTACTGTTGCTGTTGTTTCAGCGAGAGTTCTAAACTCATAAAACACACTACCGAGGAACACGAGGGCGCCAAATTGAGTACAATATTTAAAAATATGAGCAACATAACTCTAAAAAGATTCAAATTGGACGTAACAACAGTTTATTGCAGGATTTGTTGGCAGACCATCACAGATTTGAACAATTTCTTGGACCATATATCAGATACGCATAGCATTAAGTTCAATAGAAGCGTGAGCGATTGCCTTATGTGTTTTAAACTGTCCGACAATGAGTTCCACTGTCTGGATTGCGAGAAGAGCTTCAGGTTTTTCGGTCCATTACTGATACACGTGCACAAGCAACATGTCAAAACTAAGAAATATCTTTGTGAAGTGTGCGGAGCGGATTTCGTGGCGAAATTAAACTTGGACAGTCACGTAAAAACCGTGCATTCGTTATTATCTTCTAATACAAGAAAAGAAAAATTATTTAAATGCACGAAATGTACACAGATCTTTCGCAATAGATATTTGAGAAGTAAACATTTAGCTCTGGATCATGATATAAAGAGTGCTCAGTACAAATGCGAGGAATGTTCAATGATGTTCATTTTCAAGGGTCGTCTGGTAAAACATCAGTTAAGCGTTCATGTGAAAGAGAGGTACTTCGAGTGCCACATCTGTGGCTTCAAAGTGTTCAGTAAAGATTTACTGAAACGCCACATGGTGAAACACGATGATACACGACCATTCGAATGCGATTATTGTAAGAAGACCTTCCAGAGAAAGAAAACCCTGGATATGCATAAGCGAATACATACTAATGATAGAAGATACGCTTGCAGCTTATGTGGAAAAGCTTTTGTTCAAGTGTCTAGCTTAAAAGTGCATTTAAGAGTACACCATCCTAGTGAAAAGACTTAAATTATTTTTTATTAATGTAATGTATTTATTTACATTTGTGCAAGGATTTTATACAGTTGTTAACCCTTCCTGATTGTGCCGTGGGTACTTTTGATTCCCTCCTACACAACTAATTGGTCCATTCCAGAAAACTCGAATCCCTGGATTTGCGGTGGATACTTTTAGAGACAACTGATTTTATTCCTTGGGAAAAAATGTACCTATTGCCCAACTGCCGTGTGGTCCCGGCTTGATAATAGAACCACCCCCTCTCACCCTGTGGGAGCCGTGAGAACCGTCTGAGGAAAGTCAAGAAATGGGCAGCAGCATTCTTCTGTACGTAACAATTTACTGCGATGACCAAGACGCCTGACAAGCTTGGTGATTATGGCAAAACCCCCCTATGACAAGCACAATTAACGCACCGCGCCCCCTGTCCCCGAAGGTTCCACTATTCCCGGCAAAGGTGGCGGTCATGGTAGCGGTGGTGATGATGAAAATTAGACACAAATGGTCGCACTACACAATGGGGCCGATTCCAGCGCAGCAACTTGATCCTAATTTGAAATAATGTTAACGCTCTCTTTCGGCTATGTATCTTCTAAAGTGCAAAAAGGATAGAAAGAAGTCTCTAAATTTAAAATTAATACTAATTTGGCATACTGGAATCAGCCCTATCGCCAAAGCTAAATGTTAAAACTAACAAACCCATGAAATAAAGGAAGTTATTAAAAACTTACATATTTTAATATTTTTTTTATCATAATTTATCTAAGGCATCTGGACAGATCTAATAACTTCGTCATTGATGATCTGATTTTTTGTACGTTTTGCGTAAACGCCTTATGCTATTTGCATTCTAGAAGTAGAGACTATTACTTTAAGAACATTCAGTAGGCGCCAAACATTAACCATATTTTTGTTCACGGCTTTATTTAATTTCGCAATTACTAAATTATGAATTTTGTCTTCCTCCTTGATATATTGCCAGCCTTCCAATATTATTTGTTTTGGCACCAATGGTAAAGCAGCGGTAAGGTCAACAATTTGTCTTTCGGCCTTCAGCTTGTGTAAGAGTAGCATTATTCATAAACATTTATCCTACGGACGACTAAATTTAAGTGGCTGGTTTTGTGGTACTTGTAAATAAAATAAATAAATAAATTATTACAGTCTTTATCAATATGTTTAGTTAGGCAGGTAACAAAAAAAATAATTAAATTAAATTTCATCGGCACATTTCACGCACATGACGCCGCGCCACGATGATCCATGCACGTATACTTTTTACATTGCTTGCATTGAAACCATATGAAATTTGTCATACGCCGTTTTTTATAATCATAATACCCACAAACCGTTTTTTGAGTACCACCTAACTTTGGCGATTTTCCTTTTTAGGGATCTCTTCAAAGTTGGCATTTCGTATCTTTTACGTAACCACGGTTCTACTTCTCCGAAACATCCTTCACAAAACATCGTCTGCTTATTGGTTTTCGCCCTAGTTTCGCATAATTATGCACGTATATTACGTATGAGTTTATTATTGACATGTTGAGTATGCCGTAGAAGTAGGATAAAGTCCATCTTTGCGTTTTTCTACTACAAGACATACTTCCACACATTTGGTCGAACGTATGCACAGCACCCTTAGTGGAATTATAGAACTTGATAATTTCCGGCTTACCATAAGCTGCAATACGAGGGCCACACTAAAAAGATCGGGAATAGAAAAGAAGTACAAAGGTAACAATCTTTTTTATTTTCAATGTTTTTCAAAGGATTTTCCCTGACAATCGATGCAATTTTGCAATTGATCGAACCAACTCTTGTAACAGTAATTCCAGTCTGAAGGTATTAAAAAAAAAATTTAAGAACTCGGTAACTGTCATATCTCGTACAAATGAAGGTCGAATGTTCGTAGGAACAGAATCATCTTCTTCGTTTTGAGATGCTGTGGGCCTGTCTGATTTATATTTCGTGCGCTGTTCAGATATCTCTTCATTAGTATGAGTTATTATAACCATCAGAACTTTATCAGTAAAAAATAACTTCCAACTGTCTAAGTCAGGTAGTCCAAAGATTACTGCTTTGTAGAATTTCTCATCTTTTCTTGTGTATGTATAATAGGCCAAATTTTCAGCAGTAAGTCCCTGTTTGATCGCTTGGTGGCTCTCAGCAGAATGGCATATGATAACAAGCTTGTTGTTTGCTTTGTATTGAAGAAAATATTGCTTACAATATTTGAGAATGATATTCTTTGTATATTCATGGGTCCAGCTTGATTTCATTTCCAACAAAATTGGTGGAATGCGAAAAGACTTCTTGGGTGTGGATGTAGCATCTCTGAGACGAGCGGCGACAATAGTAGATCCAGTACATTGTTGATCAGGTGGTAATTTATCGAATCTATTTGTAGTCTTCAAAGATTCAATGGGTGGTTTTCAGATCGGCGCGAGGTTATTTTTGGCACCTTCCATTCACTCGTATCTATTGGTTCCTCAAGAGGGTGCTTCCCTAATGAATTTGATCGTGATAGGAATCGTTCCATTTTTTTTTCTTGATTATCCTTTGTCGATAAAACGTATCGGGCACATCACTATTTCAAAGAACTTGTTTTAGCGTGCAGGTAAGACAGATAGATGCGTGCGTCAAGCAGTAACGCGTGCGCCCAACTGAGTTTATTTAAAGATGAAACGAACTTTGGCAATCTCCTTTAGTTAAAATTTAGCTACCTACATAACTACTTATTACGTGTAAATCGGGCATATGAGGCTTATGTCCATCAGTGTAGAAAGAAAAGAAATATAATAATAATGATGATGATAATTATAGAAATACTGTGTAAAAACAGTTGTACGAGTATTAAATTATTTTGATACCATTTGGTGGAACTTTGTCAGTCCCGTCTTTTGTAGATGTTGGCTTTTTTGTCATTGGCCTTTTCTCGTATATTTTTCAAGATAGTACGTAAAATCTTAGGAGTCATCATCGGAGTTTCTGTAGGAGTTATAACATAAAGTCCGTTTTTTAAATTTTGTGAGACTAAATTCCTTCTACACATACTGAACTCATTTTTTGAAAACACAAACTATTTGAAATGTCATTTTGCCACCTGAAGCGGGAATCCGGAAACTATGTTTATTAAAGGTCATGTCAAACGGTAAAAAAATATTTAAATAGGTACTCATTTCAGATTTAAAAATAATAAAATTGACAATTTCAATTGACAACAAACAGAGAAAAGAATAGACTGCGGGTTCGCGTGTTGCTGAGCAAAACAAAAAGTAAAGATGCCTTTTTTTTTTAATTTATTGGATAAAAATAAAAACCGGTGGTTCAACAACCAGCAAGCGTTTCGTTTTCCAGAAACTTCAGTCCTCTTTTCAAATATAAAATTTGCTCAGTGTTGTCGTCCTTCTCAGAAGATTTCCCTGATAGGGCGATGGGTAGAGCCTCCTGATCCCAAAGGATGAAGGCCGCATTTTCGAAAGTCGTTTGAAAATATAGCGGGTGTCACAGTACTTTCCATAACTTCTTGCAGAAGTATGGCAAAATCTTTCTTTTAGGATGCCCTTCGCCACTGCTGATTTTTTCAAAACGCCAACTATGGACTCGTTTTCGCTAGGCTTGTTTTAGAGGCTTGAATACTGCAACGTCCTTCGGTTGCAGAATGTGTGTTGCATTAGAGTACAGCGGAATCATTATTATTCCTCATCACAAAATTCACTGCATTGATATGAGAGGTGCGATTGATGTCCGTCCACAAATAAAATGACAGGCACATGTACCTGTTGAGAACAAACCGACGGGTAAAAAATGTCAGCGATAAATTCATAGAACGCTTCACACGTCATACATCCCGAATCTGTTTTCCCTGATCCCCATTGGGCTGGAAAATTGTCCTAAATTTCTGCAGGAACTCGTTTATATGGGTATAATACTGTTGTGGGGGCAAGGGCACTAGCCGCATTTCCAGTGACAAGAACTGTTGTGACCTTATAGTTAAATTTATATATAATTATTTTGATATTTATATTAGAGAGACAATTATAGTTATACTGAATTTATTTGTTATAATGTTTAAACTAAACAAGAGATACTTTTATATTTACTATATATATTTTGTTTATTAAAGATGAAGTTATTATAAGAGTAATGTGAGTTTATTAAAATTAAGCTTATATGTAGAAAATTAGAGAGTTATTAAGTTACTTAGAGAGAATATAATTAAAACAAGTTATTAGAAAGAACCATATATTATGTTTAGGGAATGTAACTCCTTGATGAAGCATACACCATTACAATCTTAATTTGATCTTAAATAGACCTAACCTGTCTTACATAAATTTACAATAAAAAGAAATCACCAGGGTGTGAGTAATTGCTTTGGCTTCCTATAATTATGTCTGAGGCAGTGACAAGTAAAAAAAACTATTACGATGTTACATTACCCATTTACACATATACTTTTATAAACTAATATATACTATCAAATAAGGAAATTTGCACTCAGCTGCTGTGTAGCTACTGATGTTAGCTCGAACAAGTATATTATTTCTTCATAAGATTATCGACTATGTTAATCCTTTTGATTGTATGAGTCCAGTCATCCTCTTAATAAGTTGGAATGAAGCTCATCATAGTATGGACTGTTAATTCAGTTCCCAGGGTACAAGTAGTTCACAACGGTGACAATTAAAAACCCCAAGAGGGTCAAGTTGGAACTTTACGCTGTGTATTAATTATAAATGTAGTAGTAATTTGGAGATGGAACATGCCATGGATCCTTAAGTTTGTACTAAATTTCTTAAATTATACTCTGAATGAAGTTTTAATCCAGTCTTATAAAGGAGTCACACTCCTTTTTAATATATGGCCATTATTTATTAATAATATGTATATTTAAATTAAATAAGTCACTCCATAAGTGAACTATTATTAGCTTCCAAAAACACAGGAACACATCGCCCGCCATGTTCCAGAACAAGACGGAAAAAGACATGTCACAGATTGACATTTGAACGCGTCTTCTTCTTTTTTTTTTAAAATCGGTAACAAGCAAAAACAACTTGTTACACTGTGAGACATTCCTTATCATCGTCGTTAACCTGTTGGTAGACGTTCTTTTCACCTTTTTTAGCAAGAACTTTTGGTGTCTTTGGTGCCAACATGAAAGCAGTTTCGTCGCAGTTAAAAACACGATTTGGGTCATCCAAAATGTCGGCCCAACCCTTTTCCTCTAATTTGCTCTTTACTTTGTTGAACCACAAATGAGGTTGTCACAGACGCTCTTGAAGACGTGAGATTTTGGAATGTCCTTGTTGCTACTTCTTTATTACGCTGCATGAAGAGTCTGAAAAAGTTTTTTCCTGGCTTATTTTCATTGTTTAAAAACTTGCATTCTCGCTTAATATCCTTAAGGTACTGTTGAATTCTAAAGAGCAATTGGTCTGTGCTAATGGGGAAACCAGCCTCAGTCGTAGTCGTACACCCACTGGCAGATGCGTTGTTCCTCATCCTTAGTTAGTGTAGGAGCATGCCCTATTTTCCTATCAATTGGGGATTTCCCTTTAACTTTATTTAATTAAGTTTATCGGGGTACCCAAATTTTTTGGCTGTTTTTCTTATTGAGGTGCCATCCAGGCATCTAAAAGAAAAAAATACTTCATTAGCAGGGCACGTGGCTTATGCATAGGCCACATAGGTATGTTTTAGTAGTTGGTCAAAATTGAAGTCAATAGTTGTCCAACCGGCCCATTACTAAAATAAAAAAGATAACACAATTTTTTACAGCTGTTTCAATTCTTGTATTTCGGTCATATTTTAAAAATATTAATAAAATTTAATAAATATTTCAAGACCTCAGTAGTTGACCGTCCCGGGCAACTACTAATTTTTGTTAAAAAATAGATTCCACATTACTGGCATCTATTTTTTAGCCTCCCCCTCTAATGTAAACGAAACAGAGTTCAATAAGTTCATAAAAATGCTTTGCAAAACTCCTGCAAATACCCAAAACCAAATAGTTAAGCATATAAAAACAAGAAAATTCTACAAAACTAGCAAAATACCAGAAGCATATCCTTAAGTAATAGATTATTTAAGAAATTACCTTGAACGACTTGGAACGCTGATACTTAAAAGTGAATATCTGCCATCTTGTAGTTACAGAGCTGCCAACATGCACACGTTTTATTTACAAAATTTTAGTTGGTGGTACCATCACGTAAGCTAATATGATCAAAACATTTAAAACTCTAATTTTTTTATTTTTTGTATCAAAGTGGCCCACTACTGGCGCATGGCCATTTACTAGCACTCCTACCTTAATTGCATAAAAAGTTATGATCATTTTTGTTTTTTTTAAGTAAACTACCGATTTTTGTACAATTAAACGAATACAGAAAAAATTGATAAAAAAAAAACAAAACAAAAGGTGTTGTATTATGACTAGATAATGTATCACTACAAAAAAAATGAATTGCAGCTCTGGGTGCCAAATTTAAAAAGCAATTCAGTTTTTCTTGTCAATTCAAAATTGACAATACTACGGAAAAATGACTCTGTATTAAAAAAACTTGCTGATTTAATGCTGATTGAAATGAGGTATTACACTTTAGTGTCAGTTTTTTATTTCTGGTTTTATGCAAGTTTTTTTCGTGTCAAGGAGCAAAGTTAGATAGGAAAATTTGAATAAAAATTATGTAGGTAATTAAAAAACCATATTGAAATAAAAGAACAAGAATTATGAGTTGATAATTTTGTTAAATATTTTTTTTTACATTAAATGTTCAAAATATCTACCTCTAACTATTATGCATAGTCTGCACCGCCTAATCTGAAGGCACGTCTGTTATTCATGATTTGTACTTTAGCAGTCTCGAGCTTTTGTCGTAATTCTTGTTCAGTGTTGTTCTCTCTTTAATATACCACTTCTTTGAAATAGCCCTAAATAAAAAAATGTTATGGATTAAGGTCGGGCGAGCGGGGTGGCCACGCAATAGCTCCCGCCTCGACCAATCCGCCGCACAGTGTTTGAAGGAGGTTTGCAAACGACACTACTTAAAAGGCAGCCCTCGTATAGGTTTAAAAGTCCCTAATAAGCAAAGTATTGTATGGATTTATATTTTAAAAACGTATAAATCTTTCAAAAAGGTCACTTCAAAAAAAAGGCATTAATTAAAAAACAATGATGTGTATTGCACGAATTGAAATCAATAACAGATACTTTACTGATTATTTACAGTTAAGAACATATTTACGTAACAATGTAACTAATACTAATTAACTAATGATAACGAGAATGTGTGCATTTACATAATAATAATAATTAAAACAACAAATACAATGAATCTATATTTTACAACGAACGGGATGTACATAATAAATCTACTATTAATTACTAAAACATTTCCAACCTAGTATTGAAGAAAATTATTATAATGAGGGTCAAATTAGAAATTATTCACAATCACTAATTCGTTTCGTCTTTCATGAACTCAGTTGTCTCCTTAGTAAAGATAAATTTGATAGGTCGACAATAAAGGGTAGAGGATGGTCCCGGATTCTGTCAAATAAAAATGTCGTTTTCTATCAACCTCAAAGGGACAAATGAGTAAACGAAAAGAAATTCGTCACTAGCAGTTTTGTCTTCGAATCTCTGTTTATATGTACTGTGCCCCGAACTCCCATCACAGCCCCATTTACTTATCAAGTATAAGATGAACGAGGTAGCTCACTTTTAATAACATCAGACTGAGCTTGAATTAATCGTTCAGTAGTTTTATTTAAAATTGTCTGAAGTTTAATTTCAGCTCGAGTTCAGTTACAGAAATGTGTTCATACGAAGGGCAACAAGAAGCTTTTGATTTACCTAAACTATAGAATGATGGATAAACTGGATGTCCTGCCTTCAATTACCACTTTCTTGTTTGTATGTATGCGTGAGTGGTCAATTTAGAGTCTACTTAATAAGCGAACGCTTCGTCCGGAGTTAATTGCCTACCTTGATCACAACACTTTTTCGTTTTTGAAAAATACCCTACTTCCTTTATTTGTTGAGCCACACTGCGATGCCCTTCCTTCTAAGTAGCTAACTCTGCAGCTACAATCAGCTCATTTGCACTTCTTGTTTCCAAAAGATCTTTAACTCTTCTTCTCTTTGTCTTTGACGACGAATCATCGAAGGACTTCTTGGGACTTCCTGCAGTTGAAGTTCCTGTCGAAGTTGATGGCCAGTTTATAGAAACCGTAAGTTCTATTCCACATCCTTCCAACCAGTCCTTATGTTTTATCAAAAACATTTATTTGTTAAATTTTGATGAAATCCATTTTTCATTTAATTTCGATGACAGGCTAGAAATTTTCATCTTAAGTTTTCTTAAAATGCCATCAGAAACATCTTGTAGACAATGTTTTTCGCATAAGGCATCAAATATTCAAGTATTTCTTTAATTTCACAGTTCGCTCAAGTTTCGTCACAGTTATGACTCGATCTGGAAAAAAGGCAATAAAATTATTTGCGGGCCTTTTCGGGATCTAGAATATGTATAAAACTATACTCAAATGTTGTGTTTACAACATACTTAAAAATTAAGCTGGATATATGAGGATAAAAAAGTTGCATCCCTTTAAATTTCAAAAATATTAATAAATCTACAAAAATTCTCTACATACATTCAAACTCATAGCACACTTATAATTTTAAACATATTTGTAAAAAAATGTACTTAAAATAAGTATACCTTCTACAGAATTTTCCATCACAAAAAAACTAAATTCACTTTGTAAATAATATTGAGAGATGTAATCACAAGTGTGTCACTCTTCTTCCCCGGCTGGGCAAGGACGAGAGGTTAACTCTCTCATTGTTGTTTGTTTAGCCATAGCCTAAAAATAATTGAACAGCCCAGTTAACTCTATACATCAGTTAACAATATTATGTTATAAAAGAATTTAGTATAATAGTAACTACTACAACAGCTAAACGAGTAGTCGTCCACGAACGTAATTTAATGAACAGTATGCTACGTATTACTCGTCCATCAAAAAGACTTTTGTTTGTTTTCAGACGACAAACGACGCGTCGTCTTTACTGTAACGACTGGTGAAAGTGTGTCGTCTTACTAGACGATAGACTACGTCGCTTTGTTACTACAACGTCGATTTATAGGGTAGCATACATTGTCGACTACCGTCAGTGTCGTGTCTTTAATGACAGTCGACACGACATGCCGTCTTCCGTCCGGCCGGAATGCAAAATGCTTTAGGGTGCTAGGTGGCTCACCAGGCATCGCTGGGCCAAAAAGCGCCGAGCGGGATTGAATTAAATACTTACGTATTATTTTACTTCGGTTTAGACTTGCGAGTGATACATGTGTCAGTACACCAACTTGTCCTTCATGGATATGTGCAGCGTGAGGACAGAACTCAGACCATTCGAAAACTCAAAAAGAGCGCGGCCCAACATACACTCATCGGTCACTTCTAAGTGGCCATTCCAGTTTGACGAATTTAGAGTCCGCAACCGAGACTCAACGCGTTGCTTTCTTAGCACCATCATACGTTCTCCAGCGTCGTCAGTTATAGATACTCGTATGGGTTGCGTGATTGAACTAGCAGCAGGACGCTTAGTCGCACGAAGGTTTGGCTGGCTCCTCGAGTAAATGCTTCCGGAGTCCATTGTAGCTTTTCCACTTAATAGTCTATTCCCAAATATAGACAGATTTATGATAACACTCTTGCGCTTTAATTACCATGCGAATAAATTCACGTATATGTTTTTAACAGACTGGATACTATTGGTATAATTTTGCTTGATGTTACAAATTTTTCTACAGATACTTCTTTTGTCACAGCTTCCATGGATTTTAAAATATTTATATAATCTCCAATACCATCCAGTTGACTGACTGTTAAGATTGGTGGAGCTTTCGGGTGGTTAAGTAATATTGGAGCAAGTAGATTTGATAACTTTACAAATAGAACTAGCTGATAGT
Organism: Calycopis cecrops; assembly: GCA_001625245.1. Taxonomy (NCBI): domain Eukaryota; kingdom Metazoa; phylum Arthropoda; class Insecta; order Lepidoptera; family Lycaenidae; genus Calycopis; species Calycopis cecrops. Next base: position 76,070 of record LUGF01022565.1, on the reverse strand, counting down.
AAATTGAATTCCATCGCGTGCAAACGTGACTGAAACAATTTGAGTGGTACTGCTATATCATTTTGTGCTTTACGAAGAGCATCAGCAACATTCTGTTTATAATATCTAGTTATGTCATTTACAATGTTTAGCAACTGTTCGGTATTTTCAATACCATCTTTCTCGTCAAAAGGTTTTTGAGCTACCAAATTTAAGGTGAGAGCGAAACACCACATGTGTTTTTGTTTGCCAAATGCGATTGTTACGACTTTGACGATATTCGCACCGTTATCAGTGACAACTGCTGCAACTTTTTCTGAAAAAATTCCCCATTTTTCAGTCATTTTTATTAGCAAGTCAAGCATTTTAAGTCAAATACTTAAATAATCAGCATTATGGGGCTCGGTTAAATGAGACACACCAAAATTTATACATAATAGTTAACTTTCATATATGAAATGTCCAGTTAAACCCATGTAGCTTCTAGTACTATGTGTATCTGTCCAGATATCCGTAGTTAAACATATTAACTCTACTTCTAAGAACTTTTATCTGAATTGCAAAGAAAGAACGTCATATTTGTCATCTATCATTTGTGTAATTGTCTGTCGTGAAGGAAGTTTATATAAAGGCACTGCTGTTTTCATTAGGTATTGGAATCCTTCTTTTTCAACTGTATTTAATGGTAAAGTATCCTTGCAAATCATTAACATGATAGCATTATTTAATAATACTTTTTTCCATTTGCTGGAAAAATAAACATTAAATTAAAGCTACACATTATCACTGCTCTTAATCCTAGAACCGTACCCATCCTAGACTTTCATTAACGGTTCCCAGGAGTACTGAATTACCCCAATAAATAAAAACTTTTTCTGCATAGAAAAAACATTTATTAAATAATCAACAACAAAAAAAAGCGAACAACTTTCGTCGGCTTGACATAACATCACCTTCGAAGACCCCAGATCACCAGAGACAATGTTGTACACTGCATTTGAGTTCCCTCCGTTGAACCGTCGCGTCGTAGAGCAGACCGACACCAACTAACACGAGCCGACTTCTGTTCCTCGTTTTTTTGTTTGTTTTTTTGAAAATTTTTTGACACCCAGTTCTTCGTGTAAAATGGTTTGAATGGCCGTCATACCAATATTGATGGAAGCGCGTATCTGCTCGTATGTCACATGTCTATCTTCCATTATTAGTTGGCGAACGATCGAAATTTTCTTGTGTTACTGCTGTTTTTGGCCGACCAGTAGAAGGAACTGTAGAGAGAGAAGAACGTCCTCGACGAAACTCAGAATACCATCGATATATGGTCGTCTTACTAGGTGCTTCAAGTTCATAAATAGAAACAAGCTCGGCAAGACATTGTTCTTGAGATAAACCTCGACGAATGTTGTGAAAAATTATCGCACGAAAATGTTTCCGCGTAAGCCTCATTTTCCTCGCCGACATATCAAATTCAAATGACCAGTACTCTTTTGTTCTTTTTTTTTTAATTTAAAAAATGGACTTGTGTTTCGAATAATATTACATTTTATACACCAAAGAGATTTTAGTCTAATTTACTCCTGAGTATTCTATTCCCGATCTTTTTGGTGTGACCCTCGTAATATCGTTACTATGCGTGGTAGAAAGCAAGGGCACATTCTTGTTATTTTTACGTTTGTAAGATACTAACGTACAATGACGGTCATAACAAAATATAGATGAACCTATTGGTCTTTCTTTTATCTGAAGCAACTCAGGCGGTATTTCGCGCTTATTTGCCCATAGCGTTCCTTCTATTGTACATTTATATGGTACCTGTAGTAACTGTAGGGCCAAAGGGACCGAGGAATCGATATCGAATCCATTAGATCCAGAGTTTCACTATTTAATAGTAGGTACTCGTATATTGGTTGGTACTGTAGCATAGGAGTGGAACCTCCACGATCAGAATGAATGAAACCTCTGAAATGGTTATAGTTTTAATAAAAACTATAGCAATTTAAATTTTAAACTTTCAAAGAATTCGGAGATTGCCTCTTTTTGACAACGTAAAATTTTATTCATTTCGATTTATTCAGCGAAACAATATAGGCAGATTGTATTTTGGCTTGCAGATACAATAAATGTGTAATTAAAGTATATGATATCTTAGCCAGGGCTATAGTAATTTTAACATTAATGACGTATTAACAGTAAAATAAACACATAAGGAGAATAAAGGAGTTTTTCTATCAATGTGAATATCAAGAAGAGGCCTCTTGCAGCAGTGTCACCTATAAATAAATATATATAGGTGACACTGCTGCAAGAGTGAACTACGCCCTGAGAAGACGTGCAGCAGCGTCACAACTGGTGGAGAGCGCCAAATCCCGAGGCGAAACGGAAGCAAAGGCATTATAGTACAGCGCCAAATCCCGAGGAGGAGAGAGAGGATGTATGGTGCATCTCCGAAAACGGATGGAAATAAAAGTTAAGTGGTTATATTATCATTGTTCACGGGGCGGCGTCGGAAGTAAGACGCTACAGATTCTTGAAGGGGGGAATAGCAGCCCTGATGTCGTAAGCTTTTCTTTTCATGGAATACAAGAAAAGTTGTAACAGCAAAATTGCTTGAAAATAGGGGATCTCATGTAGATGTTGTGGACTGCGTGCTGATGTTGAACGATTCGATCAAATAAAGCAGTAATAGATCGAACGTATATTATAAAAGTGAAGATATCATGAGCACTCGTAGATTCGCTCGCTTTCGTAGATTACAGTAAAGCATTTGATTCACTATTTCACGAAGATATATGGACATCACTAAAAGAACAAGGCATCGAACATAAATACATCCGCCTAATAAAAAATATGTATAGTCATAGCAATGCAAGAATACAATTAGAAAAGAAAGGGCAATCATTTAGGGTCGGAAGAGGCGTAAGACAAGGAGACCCCTTATCCCCAACGCTATTCTCGGCGGTATTGGAGTCAGTTTTCGGATCACTTGATTGCGAAAACTTGACATATTTTTGATAAAATCACTATATTTCCAATGTCTCTTCTCGATGTTAGTGGTAGAATATGTTTCCTACGACACCTTGCCTCGTAGGTATTGTCAAAACACTTACATTTGAGTTGCAAAAATTTCACATCATTTCATGTCATCAGCATACAGAAGAAAGTTAGAATGTTTGAAGCTAGATTTGACATAATTAATAAATATATTAAACAGCAATGGACCGATCAACGATCCCTGCGGAACTCCGGAAGGGATATTTGTCCAACGAGAAGACTATCCACTAATCACTACAGCTTGAGATCTATTCTCAACATACGAGGTAAACCATCTGAATAGACTTCCGTGTATCCCAGCAAAGAATAGCTTTTGCAACAGTATCTGATGGTCGAAATCTATCCTGTCGAATGCTTTGCTATAGTCAGTGAATATGGCATCAACTTGTTCACCCAAATGCATACTTGAGGTTACATGATCCACAAATGTTAGTAAATTGGATGCAGTTGATCTCTTCCTTAAAAATCCGTGTTGCTCAGGTATGAAACAAGAAGATAGACTATTGTGTATAGGATTATAAATATTTCGTTCAAATTATTTAGCAAAAATACATAATTTAGATATAGGCCTGTAGTTTTCAATGTTGGCTTTTCACCATTTTTGTAGATAGGTGTGACAAATGCCAACTTCCAATTTATTGGAACAATTCCTTCTGAAACTGATCTATTATAGAAAATGGAGAGGGGCTCAGTGAGAAAGCTAGCACACGTAACAATAAAGAGAGGAGCAATATTGTCAGGGCCTGTGCCCTTTGTGAGATCAACTGTCTTTAGAAGTGTATGAATGGTGTCTCTTTTAATTTTTATGCTACTCATATAGTTGTATGAATTTTGTGTTTCTATGTTCAGTTAGAATGTACTGTGGCTAGATGATGATGATGGTGATGCACCGGTGCCATTACCGGATAGAAAGATGGAATGGAAGTAGGTGGCGAAGAGCTCACAGATTCCCTCACCCGAGTTAGCCATTTGTCCTTTTATAATGTAATGCTGATGGAATATTATTGGCAGTCCTTCGGTTAGATTTGACAAAGGACCAAAGTAATTTTAGTTTTAACACAATTAGTCACTGGTTATATGAGGTAAAACAATAATAGTTAACAGCAAGTGTGTACAGACGCATGATCGGCTGGCACAAGAAGAACTAGAGACACAGATATTTTACAAACTGACACTTGACATTGACAGGTAATGATTTAATAAGGAAAAAAAGTGTAACTACTCAGGACTCTGGACTCTAGAGTCCAAGGTGACATTGGACTCGTGACCTTGGACTCTAGAGTCCAGAGTCCTGTGTAATCACGAAATGGAGTCTACTTCCTGTAACGTGATTGGCTACTGAAACCATATCCGATATAGACTATAGACGACCATAGCTAATAAGTTCACCCCCGACGAACTTCCGACATGTTCCCGACACGTTTCGTCGGATACGTAACCGAGATAATGATACCAGTAGATTAACCACCTATCTTTTAGGGGATAATTGAGAAGATAATTAGAAGAAGAATTTTACTGATTATTATAAAATATAATACATTATAAAATTTTCTAACTTGAATTCATTAACTAATTTTTATGATTGAAATATAGCAAAGTATTTAATAAATAACATTTGAGTGAAACGTATTTTAAGTACATTGAGTTAATAGAAGGCGAAGAGAAAAGCAATTAAAAATAATCTGAGCTATAAAAACAGTCCTTGTATTTGCTGCTATATTCTTAATGGGCAGTGGTTAATATTATTAGATAAATAAAATAAAATAATAAAATACTATATAATTACACTACTCTACAAAAAAATGGGTATGGAGCGCAACATAAAGCTGAGTACTAAATTCTGGTTAAACCGACATCGCTAAAGCCAAATCTGATGCCCAAATTTTTCCATTACGTCAGGATTTTCTGTTAATGTACATTCTTTTTTTTACTATTTTCAGGGCTATTTTGTGGTTTGGTAATGTAAAAATTAAAAAAAAATAATTAATTACAAATATTTTTTAAATTATTACAATAAACCTGACCAAATCTATAGTAAAAAGCCAAAACCAAAGAATCAGGTGGATTTTTTCTTTGCGTATGGCGATTTTCTTTTATAATCAAGGTCAGTTTCTCTCATGAGGAACCAACAATGATCTCCCAACATCCCTGGATCCCATCGACCTTGGTATCGTTGTTCCATAGTAATGATGTCCTGATGGAACCTTTCCCCCTGTTCATCACTCACAGCTCCTAAGTTTTGCGGGAAAAAATCCAAATGAGAATGCAGGAAATGGATTTTTAACGACATTCTGCAGCCCATTTTTTGGTAATTTTTTAATAAGTCTCTAACGATTTGTTCATAATTTTCTGATTTTATGTTTCCCAAAAATTGCCTAATGATACATTTCAGTGAGTTCCAAGCATTTAATTCAATGTCGTTGAGTTTTTTTTCAAAATCTGTATCTTTCATAAGTTTGCGTATTTGTGGGCCCACAAAAATGCCTTCCTTTAATTTGGCGTCGCTTAGTTTTGGAAAAATTGTTTTTAAATATTGAAAAGCCGGACCTTCCTTATTGAGAGCTTTTACAAAATTTTTAACGAGTCCAAGTTTAATGTGCAAAGGAGGAAGAAGCACGTCTTTTGGATCAACAAGTGGGATAGATTTTACATTTTCTTTCCCCAGTACAAACGATTGTCTTTCTGGCCATTCTTTAACAATATAGTGTTTCTGGGTTGCTCTGCTATCCCAAAGACAAAGAAAACAACAGTATTTGGTGAAATCCCCCTGAAGTCCAAGCAACAAACCAATGACTTTTAAATCTCCACATAATTGCCACTTAAAACGATCGTAGTTTATCGATTTAAGGATAAGCGCCATACTCTCGTAAGTTTCTTTCATATCGATCGCGTAGGCCACAGGAAATGAAGGCTTTGTGTTACCATTGTGTAACAGCACTGCTTTGAGACTGAATTTCGACGAGTCCACAAACAATCTCCACTCATTGGCTTCATGTTTAATGCTCACCATCAAACCATCTGGATCTATGCAGTAACACAATTTGTTTTCAGCCCTAAAAAATGTTGACAAATGTTTATTACGGTCTGACGGCGCCTCATGATGGGAAAACTGACGGACTCACCTTTTGTGCTGAATTACTCCCGCGGACACGCTGCACGTAGATAAGCGGAAGGATTTGAGCGGAACACTAGCACAAGCACTTATAA
>LUGF01022565.1:41827-69501 GCA_001625245.1 Calycopis cecrops | reverse complement strand
GCGAAATTTTGTAAAGTTAAATCTTTGAAATTTTTAGCTTCAATTAATTTAATCTCTTTCAGAATGTATGTATACAGGGTTGATACGAATACGCGACAGTAAATTTAACCACATATACTATAAGTGCCTATTGTAAATCCGAGACTACACACACATTAACGGAGAAGCGGTACTGATGTGCCGACTCCCGAATCATGTGTGGATTTTCAGCACTCCAGAATCGGAGGTTTTGTCGGTTCCAAATGCCTTTGCGCGTAAAAGTACTTTCGTCGGTCCACATAATATTTGATAAAAAATTCGGGTCTTCGCGGACTCTGTCTATTACCCATTGGCAGTAAGTGTGCCTGACTGGAAAGTCTCTCGCTACAAGGGCTTGAACTTTTTTTAATTTGTATGGTTTGCGTTTGTCCCTTTTCAAAATGTTGTGCACTGTCTTATGGCAAACTCTAAACTGATGTGCGGCTCTATGCAGACTCGATGTGGGGTTGCGATCAAAATAATCCAAAACCTGCTGCTCGCGCGCAGTAGGAATCTGGCGTGGTGAGGCTACCTCATGATGCGGCACTAATGGCTGGTTTTCCCGTGCCCTTTGTACTGCCAATACTATGGTGCGAGCATTACTAGGACGCGTGCGGCTGGATCCGTATCTTTCGCGGTATGTTCGCAAAGTTAGCGCTGCGTTTCCACGGGATTCCCCGTAAATTAAATTCATGTCAGTGTATTCTGACGCTGAGTATGTAGCATGTGGCATGATTATTATTTTACGAACTAAAAAAAAAGATTTAAAAATTATACACAACACTAACCTAAAAACTCACTTACGTGTCTAAATCTAATACGAAATACTAATTAAAACACTAAAAAATACTTATTTTGCGTGTCCTGTCACATAAAAAAACACTATCACTATTAAGTTAGTGTCTTATCACAATTAATTACTAACAACAATAAACAACGATTTTACGAAAATAAATTTCGGCTACGCGCGACGTGCAGTCCAAACGGTAAGTGGATTCGTACTAAATACTAATTACATGAGTCGTACCGACAAACCGATCTATTTCTATCTCTGTTACGCCTAATACATTAGAATGAGGTAAGAAAATTACATGACGTAGTCTACACCTTCAAGTCTATGTGCGAAGCGGCAACGTCGCATTATTTGTAACATTTCGGGGTCTATGACATTGACCACCTGATCGCTATTAGACACATAGTGTGCATATTGAGAAAAAACTTTAAAATATTCTTGTGGCTAAACTATTGCTCCGATTCATCTGATTTTTGTGGTGTTGCTTGGAAATGATACACTAAATATGTGGTTAAATTTAATGTCGCGTATACATATCAACCCTGTATACTACTCGTACGCGAAAAGTTGGGACCTGTGCGTGGCGATGTCACCGTGGCATGTATGTACTGCGTGCAATCCCATTTTTAATATTAAAATACAATAAAATACTATTTAATAATGTATCAGTAAAAGAGTTAACTCTAATATACGTGTATTAAATAATATACTTTTTATACTGAGAAGATGATTCTCATTTCGTATTGAACTCCATTATTTTTCCTTCTTCTATATTGTATAAAAGGTACTCTGTAGTTTTCCTCTGTCTACGCCGTAGTTGCTCTATAGTTGTTTTTTTTTGTTGTCAGTCGGAACTTGGGACAAGGGTCAAGGGCTGGCTAAGTTTTGGTACAGGTCTGCCAATGTATAAAATACAGCACAAAAACATAATATATAAATAGGTAACCTTTAAAATAAATTGTTTGTAAATGTCTGACGCAATGTATCGATTTGGGTAGTATATCGATTATCGATTGGGTGTGTACGACCAGGCTGGCGCAGTGGTACAGGGCTTTGATAAGTGGAGCATGTTACGCCAGGGGTCGCGGGTTCGAATTCCGCTTTGGTTATGGATGTTTATATATGTATTTATATGTATTTCTATAATAAAAATCTTAAATACATATATAAAATTTCTTAAATTTTTAAAAAAATATTAAATATATTCCGTTGTCTAGTACCCGTAACACAAGTCCTTACGGTACTTAGCACGGGGCTAGACTAACGTGGTGTGTAAAGTCCACAGATATTTATTTATTTATTATATAATATGTTTTTGCTACTATTGCACTTTTCATGTGTTAAAATACATAATTATACTACTTAAGTGTTATTTGGCATGTTAGTAAAATAGTTAGTAAAAATAAGAAAGCCCTGTCGAATCTTTAGATAGAATAAGTTTTGTTTGGTAATAATATCTAAGGATGTTCTATACAAAATTGGCAACCATATAGAAAATTTTGTTTTCGATACACTATTTACTTAATACACTATAACTTAGTACACTATTTACATAATACACTATTTATAACTTAATACACGAATTTTACGAAAGAGGTGTGAGTAAGAGGTAGTGCCACGCTGCATGCTTGCAGGCAGCCGAATTGGGCCGGCACGACCGGGGAGGTACCTCTCGCTTACACGAGACCGGCGTGAAGTAACAGCTGTGCTGTCGCGTTTCGTGCGGTGTGTAAGTAGTCGGTGGTCCACGGAGGTGGGAGGAGAAAGGGGGGCAGCGCATCTGTAGTCTATGCAGATGTCTATGGGCGTCGGTAGTCATGAAAATGGTTACAACTGCTCGTTTGCCCTCCTATACCATAAAAAAAAAAAAAAGGTGGTGCCACACTGCATGCTTGCATGCAGCCAAATTGGGCCGGCACGACCGGGGAGGTACCTCTCGCTTACACAAGGCCGGCGTAAAGTGACAGCTGTGCTGTCTCGTTTCGTGCGGTGTGTAAGTAGCCGGTGACCTATAGAGGGAGAAGGAGGAAGGAGGGCAACGCATCTGTATAACCTCTATGCGGATTGCTATGGGCATCAGTAGTCATGAAAATGGCTCCTACTGCTCGTTTGCCCCCTATACCATAAAAAATACTATTGACGTATTTAAAATATTAATCATATTATCTTGAAAATTAACCACAAGCACCATTAAAATATTCATAAACATGAGAGTAGATCTGACATAATGTCCCTCATTTGAGTTACTCTATAAGTGACTCGAGTGGCACCATACAATCTGTTTGATGCCAGTCACCCTCATGGAATATATTTTGTGTGACATCTTCACAATCAATAGACCGTGGAGTCCAATAGGTTTTGGTTTTTTTCCTTAAAAAATTATGCAATACACAACAAGCTGAAACTATTGCATTTACATTTTTAATATTCATATTTATGGGTCTTGTAAAAACTGTACAACGATTAGCCATAATCCCAAATACATTCTCTACGATTCTCCTAGCCCTACATAATCTATAATTACATACTCTTTTTTCCCTATTAATATTTCTTTCAGGAAACGTTTTCATGATATTGGTTTCAAGTGCAAATGCACTATCTCCAACAAATACGTAAGGTACTGATCTATCAGTACCCGGGAGCAGACATGACTGTGGCAAATATAATTCACGGTCTAAAAGTTTTTTATAAAACTTTGTTTTTTTTAAATGCCACCATCGGACATAGCACCATTGGAACCAGTGTGTACATACATGAATTCGTAATTCGCATTTACCACAGCAAATAGCACTACACTGAATCCTCTTCCTTTATAATTATAAAATAACGATCCACTTCCAGGTGGCTTTTCAATAAGAATATGCTTGCCATCCATGCAACCAATACAGTTATCGAAATATCACTGCTCTTTAAATGAATATGCTACCCTTTTCCACTCCATTTCTGTAGCAGGCATCTGAAAAATTAATAACGAAGTGCATTATTTCAGGACTCCCACCCTACTCAGGTCGTTGAAGATAAAAAAAAGGCAAGGAACTATGGATTGGAACGAAAAAAACATAGGCTCATAGAAACAGCACAACAGTTATTAGAGAAAGAAAGTAAAACGCCATATCTTTTTGGCTCTTACATCGAGAAACAGCTCAAAAAAGTTGAAACATTTCAACGACAAGTTGCTGAAAGAATAACTTCAGAACTTTTATTTCTAGCACAAAACCGGAAATCTTAATTTTGAGAGTAGAATTGTGTCAAGCTCTAGATCCAACAGTAGAGTTAGAGAACCTAATATTTCTCGTTTGTCATCTTTCTCACCAGAAGACTACCAACAATCTCCCTCACCACAGTACATTGAACCACATCCCACATCTCACACATTTAACCTTGTTCTTCGTCTACCAAAATTCAATACAGCAATCAATGTTCCTTACCTCAATATATAGAACAGTCTTCATCATCTGTTTACATTCAGCAGAAATCCTCATCTCAATACGTTCTCTCATCATCACCGATATATGTTCGATCATCACTATCTAAATCCATTATATCAGCGTCACCTAAATACATTCGACCATCCTCCTATCCATACCTACAGACATCATCTTCATCTCAGAAAATGCAAACAACTTCTCTCAAATCAGTTACATCATCTTCCGCACCTAGCATAAGAATTTTAAGAAACTCTCCAAATACCCAAAGTTGATCATTCAAGTCATTCTATAGACACCAGCAGTCACACAAATACAACAACTGTAGCTCCTAATTCATCAATAAATGAATTTTTAATTATTAAAAAAAATGAACATTAATTATTAAGGCTACTTCTTTGTTAATAAAGGAATTTTTAATTAGAACAAAAATGATAATGATGAAAATAAACCTTGATTAGTAGGGCTACTCAGTCTCCTTCATTAATAAAGGTTCTTTTTTTAATTATAAAAAAATAAATGATGAAAATATAAACCTTGATTGTTTTCTTTAAAAGTTTTATATGTATATCGCCCAACATGTTTCAGGAATAATTTTAGATAAAAATGCTGTGATGTAATACTACTAAATCTAAGATCCCTCAAATCTCTTCCTGTACATAAATATCTTAATGTAGTAATTAAACGTTCTTCGGCAGTTACAGCATCTCTCATAGCCGTGTCTTTTTTGTGATTAGTGGTCGCACCATATCTAAAAGTTCTTTAAATCTTTTAATCCATTCTCGTGTAACTGAGGAAATCCCTGGAGTCTAAAGATGTTATGTTTATGTTCAAGTGACCCAAGGTTTTTCTATTTTTTAACCACTCTTTTATCCATATCCTTTTTTAAAATTTTTTTCTTCGAATAAACTTAATATAGTTAGGGCAATTCCTACTTCATTACGTTTTGTAAGACAACATGCCATATTTAGTCCAAAATCTTAAAACTACGTAAACAATAAATTTTACTCAAGTGTATAAAAAGACTGAAATTATTATAAATAAATTTAAAGTAAATACTCTCTCGTGTAATACAGGGTGATTTGAAATAGGTGTAAAATCTTTTAGGGGGTGAAAGTATAGCTCATTTGCAGTCAAATAATCTATGGTGTACCCTATCCAAAATGCAATAATTTCGGAGTTATTAAATTTTTAAAAAAATTTAAAGAAATCCCCGATTTTCCACGAAAAAAATCCATATTTATTTTTTTTATCACTTATTACAACAAAATTAGTAAAATATTATTAGATCAATAATTATTTTACGTGATTTAACTAATAGTCATCTCTTGGAGTCTAAAACTCTTAATTTATGCATCTTGAAAGTCATGATGGTAAAAAATAAAGACTATAAATTTCACGTTTATTTAATTGTACTACAAAATTTTAATAATAAAAACTGCGTAAAAATTGCATGAATAAGTGCCTGGTTTAAACACCTATCCGACAAGGTATAATAAAGTATGTACATAAAGTTCATAAAATTGTAAGTAAAAAAACTTCGTAATAAACCAGGAATTTCGTAAAATACCAAATTGTAGAGATTCATAAAAGTAGAGACCGGCCCTTTTATGACCCTTTTGTTTTTGTTGTAACACGTGCAAGCTAATCGTTATCGCTTTACATCTTGAGTTCATTGTTAAACATCTAAGCAGTGCCATGTGCAATGCAATGTGCAATATTAGTAAACGAATCTACATGGCAGTTTCGTCAGTTGGTGTCTGTATTTGCGGTTCTGTATGTGTATAAAGGACGAAACTCTGTTCCGGAACGGTGACAGGAAAATTGTCCTCGACCTCGTACCAACAATCTGGTTTTTGGCCACAAAACAGCAGTTTGTGTCTTCTTGGGATTTTGGGGCTACTTGAGTGACTGTCGACGTGTTACTTTGCTCTTGGACATGATTCTGAAAAAAAAGATTAGGTATAAAATTTTTATAAATCAAAGTAAGTGGGATACAAGGGTACTGCTGTATAATGGGAAAAATGTTGACTGCCTCTCATCATAATATGTATAACTTGTTTTATCTTAAATACCTAATAACCCTCACAATGTGTGTCAAACGTGGCATCAAGTGGTTCTAGAACCACTGATGCTCTGCCTACCCCGCCACCTCGCGTTCGGCAACTTCGAGTTGCCTAGCGCACGCTATGAAAATCCTCGTACATTTGTTTTACTTCGCTATACGCAAGGTGGCTCGCTAGCCCCTAGGCGCTAAACTAGTAGCCTGTCAGTGCGGACGTATTCTAAGGCTTAAATTTGGTGCCTAGAGCCAGCAAGGCACTTAATCATGAATATTCCTTTCACCTAGATGCACGCTTGGTGACTTGCTAGGCTTTAGGAAAATGCGGAGGCCGCACAAATTAGCGGCAAAGGGGTTGCATTCCAGGTTAGGGCACAGTTATTCATCCGAGTTGTAAGTAAAAGTATTTGTATAGGTAGCTTACATCTGTTGAAGTCTTCGCTAATATGTTGAAAGATTTATCTGGCAAGGGACATTTTTCTTTGCACAATGATCGACGGTTCGAATCTCCTTCGTCAGTTTCTGTGTCTGATTTGTCACTCATTGCATCAATTTCATCCTGTGCCTCTTGAAACGTTTTAAGGTTTTTTCTTTTTACATCACACGACATGATTTGCCACGAAACATCAGGTGAATACCTTTTACATTCAATCAAAGAAACAAACCGAATCTAAGAATTCAGACTAGTGTAGTTTTACCTAAATCGGTGTCTGAATTCAGAAAGCGATTTAGTGGCTGATTTAGGAAGCGAACAGTCTATCCTTATCTGATTCAATTTGCTCGCGGGCGGGGAATCTGGGCCTGTGTGAGCTTAAAAAGAAGTCCGTCGTGCCACACCTTGTCAAAAGCTTTTTCCATATCGAGGAAAACTGCAGCGACGACTTCCCTCTTATTCAGGGCTGCCGTGATGAGGTGGACGACTCGTAGAAGTTGGTGGGTTGTGCTATGTTCTGTGCGGAAGCCGAATTGTTCGGCACGAGCGGGCAGGTAGGGAGCGAGGTGGTTCAGGAGTAGCCTCTCGAACACCTTGGACAGGGCAGGTAAAAGCGTGATCGGGCGGTAGCTTTCCGCCAAGCTGAGGTTTTTTCCCTTCTTTGGTTTTATTATTACATCCCCTCGCCTCCATCTCGAGGAGAAGTGGCCTGTGCGAAGGATACCGTTGAATAAATGTGTGATAGCTGCCACCGTTTTTAGTGGGGCGTGGCGCAGGGCGGAGTTGGGGATATGGTCCGGGCCGGGGGCCTTCCTGGGGTTGGCTCTTGCTAGGGCGCGACTGATCTGTCCAGGTGAGAAAAAGGGGAGGTCCACGGGTGGAGAGGGGAGTGGCGAGGCGAAGTATTCCCTGATATATATTTTTTCTCTTTTATCTCATATCTTCTTATATTCTTCTTAATTATTTTAATTACTATTAATTATTTTATTCTTCTAAGTACATATTATATATTGCTTCTTATATTATATTATCTTCTTATTATCTTATATTATTAATTCTTCCAATTTTCATTTTTCTTTTCACGTATTATTGTTGTATATTATTTTCCAACTCATGCTCAGTGCCACCGCAAGGCAGCACTGGCAGGGTCGCCATGTGATGTAGGGCGCGGGAGATGTATTAGATTGAGACGACAGGTTCGTGTGAAGGATCTTCATTGTCTGAACCATGTATCTGTTACAGCATGTATATATAATGGAGATGCACACTACATTCAGGTCATTATATTTCTGTTGGAAAATCGGTGTCTTGGTTGGATACGAATTGGATTCCGGCTCCATATTGCCAATGGTACCGAGTTCTATTTCATTAGACTGCGCATGAGGAGTCATAGAGTTCTTTATCGTCATTATGTTCTGTTTTTGTTTTCTAAATGTTGCCACACGTAATTGGGATACTACAATTTTTTTATTTTTTTTTAAATGTGCCATTATGAATGTTGTTAAAACTTAGAACTTACGTTAACTTATGTAAAACATGCCATATCTCAAATTATTTTGAAGCTGACACAGGCAGATACAGACCAGAAAATTATGGATATTACTCTTCAACTTCATATGCAGAACGACCTTCAGAATCAACAACAATTCAGCTTCCATCAACTTCATTGCATACAGAATCAACAATGACTCCGCTTCTATCATCATAGTCACCACCAATTTAATCAACATATGTAACTTTTATATATTCTTGAGTATAAGCTAAGTTTGAAATAACGAGTTTAATTTTTTAAATATATAACGGAATCAAAATTAAATAGTTTCTTTGAAGTATTTACTACTTTTAGAAAATACAGGGATTTTATTAGAAAACACTATATTTTAACACTGAGCGTATTAGGCAAAAATGTGCAGACTGGTACTCAGAGACATGTATGGGGTTGGCTTTGCTTTATGATAGAGGTCATCAATCCTAGGAATTGGGAAAAGAACTACAGGCGCGGCCCATGGAGACGAAGAAGGCTCAATAATACCGTCTGCCAGCATAGCTTTGATTTCTTTGTGTAGAGCTTCTTTGCGAGGCGTTGAGATCCTGTACGGAGGGACTGAGATGAGCTTATCTTCAATGGTTCTAATACAGTGCTCAATCAGCTTTGTTGGTTCTAGCTTAGCATTGAAAACGTGCCTGTTTTCTTGTAGAAGCCTGTCCAGCTGCTCTTGTTGAATGACACTCGTGATATGTGTTTCGATGTCTATTGAATCGATCCGTATTTCCCAATCATTTGCATCAAAAAGACTAGAACTTTGTGGGGACAGTACAATTTCTTCCCTTTTAACATTGATTTGCGCGTCTCGTAACATAAAATCTGTGAACCTGGGAGAATAGCCGTCGAACAGCCGTCGTTTCTTATTCGATGGAGGCGTACTGGAAATATCTACTGGTTCTAATTTATATGTGATATTACCGGCAGATTGATTTTTCGGTGTTGACGGAGGTTTTGGTATTTCTAGTGGCGGAGGTGTTTCCGGTGGAGTAGGTGGTATTGTAGAAATACTTGTAGTGTATTCGCTGTCTGTCAACGTAAGAGGAGTTATTGGGCTTGGTAAATCCATCATTTCACCGCAGATTGTGGCTTCAAAGGAAGCAAATTCTTCAGAGTATAACTCGTGGTGTTCTTCTGGTTTATCGATGAAGTGCCGCGTATACTGCGGTAAGTTAATTACCATTCCGGCGTCTTGCAGAAACCCAATACCTAGAAGAATCCCGTTCTCCTTTGCTCCAGGTAACACAAAGAACGTCGTGTGCACCTTTCGCTCTATCATATTAACCTCGGCTCTGCACATCAACACTCTTTGATTTATTTTTTGTACTCCGTCAGCCAAAGTTAAGTTGACTGGCTGTTCCTCAAACTTGCATCCGCATTTCACGAGTGCTAAGTACAAGGAGTACGATACCACACTCATCTTTGCACAATGTCAATATAGGCGATACCTTTTATACTCTCTATCTCTACAAATACCACTGGCCGTGAATGTGCATCTGAATGGACGTTGATGGCACAAAACGTTAAGTCCTCCTTCTTACTTGGTGACTACTTCTTGCAGGTGGGACAGTTGCTTCTGAATACCCTAGGTGCGCCGCAACCATAGCAAGAGAACTTAAGTTGAGAAGGATATGGAGCTTGAGTCTGGATTTCAGTAACATCTTTTGTCACCCCCGAGACTGTACTTTCCACTTCAGACAGACATCTTTCGGCATATATCTACTGTATGTCCTGGGTTCTTACAAAATATACACCGCAGCTTTCCTTTTCGCATTTGGCCTGTAGATGTTTCGGCATGTATTGCTCCGTGCGCATATTCGTGAAGAGCTTCTTCGATACCGCGTGCCGTTTCTAGGAGTTTTTCTAAGGTAGGCACCGTATCCCGTGGCATGCGGTTTCGTTTTTCCAGTCGTATTAGCGCGAACACCAAGTCTATTTGCTGGGTTTCAGTCAGAGCGAGAGGAGGAAGTGATGCAAATATTGTCCGCTTCTTGGCAAGAAATGCTTCGGTGGTGACATCAGAATCCTGGACCTCGTGTGTGCTCTGGTGGTGAATCATATACGCTGGTTTTCGGGGAGCGAACGTATGACGGATTTTCATACATAAATCCCCCCAATCTATTACAGCACCTTTCACGCCTTGCCACCATACTGCTGCTTCATCACGTAGAAGGAGAGGGAGCCCTTGAAGCGCATCCGAGTCACTCAGCTTTTCCACATTTTTGTAGGTAGTAGTTGCTGCTATAAAAGCCTCGACTACGTCCGTGTCCTTCTTCCCATTGTACGTTATGTTGCAGAAAGCAAAAGTTCTTTGCTTAGAAGCCATTATGGTCTGTAGGAACACCTGGAACTGTTCGTTGGACATCGCCATTTTCAAAGTCCGATGTGGGAGTCTACGTAGATCTTCTAACCTTGTCCCTGGATTCGGCTTCACGTTGCGCTTCAGATTGTAACGGAAACAAAACTAAATAGTTTCTTTGAAGTATTTATTACTTTTAGAAAATAAAGGGATTTTATTAGAAAACACTATATTTTAACACTGAGCGTATTAGGCAAAAATGTGCAGACTGGTACTCAGAGCTGTCCGGCCAGTAAGGCTGAAGCAGTCGGAGAGCGCAGCGAACACACTGTCCTCGTGCCATCTATTGGTCTTCTCAGAGCCCCTTCACACTAGCGTCTGTTCAGCGCAGGCGTTCGATGAACGTATGCGCAGCGCAGACGCCGCGACAACGTGACACGCGCGTCGCGTTTTCGCGGCGTCTCTGCTGGACCACATGAGAACGCGGCGCATGCGCCGCGCGTACGCCACGCATACGCCGCGGTACTGCGATGTCATGTACAATCCTGTTCTCAATCTTTCAATCAGCTTATGTATACCCCTCATAAAAAATGTTACGTCTTTGTCCGAAAAATAAGCTGAAACTGCGTCCTTCACTTCTTCAACACTTCCTCCTACGCCAGTTCATCCTACGAAGTTCTGTTTGAAGTTTTGAGAACAAATAATAATCGCTGGGAGCCAAGTAGGGACTATAGCCCACCCAATGCGGTTCTTGTGAACAAACGCGTCGTCGTGCAAAAGCGGGACAGCTTTGGTTTGGTAAGCTTTGGATTACATTAAAACTTGGTATTTATACAAATAATGAGTTACTCAACTCACTGTCATTCCGTTAATCACCTTTACTAACCTACCCTCCCATTCCGCCAACTTAAAAACGCACCCTCGTACCTACTCACCTTAAAGTAATAACGAGTCTTTCTTCAGCCGATACACAAAGCCTCAAACGTGTATCTTGATATTGTATATCACTTTTTATTTTTTGTAACAATTAATCAAATATGGGTTTCACCATTCGAAAGTAAGAATAAAAATATTTTGAATCATTTTTTAAGTGTTCTAAACACTAATAAAGCACAAAATAATCACTTTTACTTGACCGAACACTCCATAATGGATTCTCCCATATCCTTTTATTTTTATTTTTTCGTTTTCGCACTAATTTTCTTTTTAAAAGCAAAGCCAATAATAGTGTTTCCTCGTCGTAATCCATTTTGTTAATGATTATACCGAAACGACAATGAAATTGTGTGACGTCTGCGCCGCGTTAACGCAGCGTACAATTAACTGTAGAGGAAAAGTTGCGACAACGTGACGCGTTTTTGTTCCAGGGCTTGTATCTCCGGACTGGGCTGAAATTTCGTGGTGCTCTAAACGGCCCTAGGAAGGGGGCTCCCTGGGTTATCTTCGAGCATAAGTCACGTCGTCCAAATCAAGCTGGAAGGTGGACCTCGTGGCCACGTGGTTTTCACTTTAATCTTTGTAGTCCCTTCAGTTTTCACCGGAAAAATCTGAAACTTGCTGGGAGGGTGCACGGTGCCGGTAGCTTCAAAACCACAGTTGCAGGATGGCACGTCACCGAACAAAAACGAGCAGCGCACGCCACTTTGTGTTTTGAACACGTGGTTTTTTCCGTTTTTTCCAGGTTAACTTCTGAACCCGGCGTCTCCGGAGCAAGCGGTTTTCGCCAACGGGTTCCTCGTCTCCTTCCGCTTCTTTTGATACTACATTTACTGTAATTGCGATTTTTCGAGTGCGGAGCGACTTTAAAAACGATCCGAGCGCTAGGGCGGTCAGCACGAGACTTGACCTGTGTGTTATAGCTGCAGGGCCAACGCGCGTGCTGCGTTGCTCCCTCTTAAGCACCGGGCAGTGCTTTCTGTTCGCCGGGTGTGCCCCGGTGCAGTTAATGCAGGAGGGCGTCGCATCCGGCGGAAGTGGGCAGTCGCTGCCAGTATGGTTACCTCCACAGCGGATGCAGGCTATGGGGCGGTGGCAATTATGGCTGCTGTGCCGGAATTTCTGGCACCTATGGCACTGGGCCGGGCCTCGTATGCTTTTCCAGGCGGAGGTTATCAGTCCGTCCATCCCCAACAGGCTGGTAATGTTGTAAATCCCGGGAATGGTGTCCTTTGCCCTTTTAACGACGGCTAGGTGGATGCATCTCGGACGGCCTGTGCTGTTGCTGGCTGCGTCCTTATAAGGTGTGGAGTAGTGGATACACAATAAAAGGCGACACTTGCAATGACACGTCTATTCAGTTCAGTTACAAAACAATACTCATTTAATTATGATCGACACACTGTATTTATACTAATGCTCTGTAGCGGGCACAGTACACCCCCCTTACACAAAAAAATGATTTACAATATGTCACAAAAAAAAATCCAAAATGTAAAAAAAAATAAAAGATATTTGGTACAAAAGTACATGTACAAAAGTATAAAATTAGTAAAAGGTGTACAATTAATTATGAACTAATAATTACAGATAATAAAATAATATAAAAACGTATACAATTTTAAGGCTATTTTTATAATGAAGCCAACGAAAACATCTTTTATTGACGTTACTTATTTAAACTCTTATTATCCCTGAAATTACTCTATTTACAAGTTACCTTTAATTAACTGAACTGAACACTACACACTAACACATTTTGGTACATTTGTCCGATTTCACGCTACACTAATCACGTCTTTTTTCACACACTTTTACTTTATACCTTTAGCCACACTCACATGCACTAAATGATCACTCTAGCTGTAGGTGGCGGCGGCGATAAGCTGCTGATGCCTCTCGCACCTCCACCATCGATCATCGGAAGCAACTGCAGTTCTCGCCTCATAAAGCGCGTGTATTTAATTTTGCAGCGCTTTCATAATATATAAAGCATGGCTCCTAAAATGCACGCTATAATATAAACAGTAGGTACATTTCAAATCTATGTGATGATTGAGAGAATAAAATATAAATGATTGCACTTAAATAAATATGGCAGCTTCACGGCGCGTACCGTACGACAGGTTTGATGAGTCGCCCGTATCTCGGCACTCTCGGCTCCTTGTTTACAATAGCGCGTGCTGTGTTTGGTGTCGTTGCACATTCCAAAGTGTTGCTGAGTGTGAATGCCGGCTTTAATCGGTCTATACTAATTACTTTCTCCGAGTCCTCTTGTAATATTTTATAAAACTTGTCCGATTTGCTTATAACCTTGTAGGGGCCCATGTATGGATGAATCAAAGGTTTTTTTACTTTATCTACTCGAACAAAGACATGTGTGCAGTTTTTTAACTTGGGATGGATAAATATTTTGCCCTGATGGTTTTCTCTTTTGGGCACCGAGGCAAGAGCAGCTATCTTTTTTTGTAGGTCTTGCAAAAATGTGATATTATCGGACGTTTCCCGCTTCATAGGCTCGAAAAAATCTCCAGGTAGTCTAATGGGTTCCCTCCCCATAAACCATTTCCGCCGCACTGATTTTCGTGTCATCCCTCATGCTCTTGATCCTAAAAGGACTGAGCGCAATTCCGACACCCAATGTTCAGTGTTTCCTCGACACATCAGTGCAGTTTTAAGGGAACGATGCCATCTCTCTACCAGTCCGTTTGACTGAGGATGATTCGCTGTTGTTCTGTTTCTCGTGATGCCCATAAGTTTTGTTAAACGTGTAAATAAATTGGATAAAAAATTTGATCCTTGATCTGTTGTCAAATACAAGGGTGTTCCGAACCTCGCAATCCATCCCGAGTAAATAACATCCGTCACAGCCTCTGCCGTTGCGTCTTTCACAGGATAAGCTTCTGGCCATCCAGTGCTTCTGTCAACCATTGTAACTATGTATCTGTAGCCGTTGCAATACGACAAAAGACCAACAACGTCCATGTGCAAGTGCTCAAATCTGTCGCTGTGAACAAAACTTCCAAAAGGCGACATGTTATGCCTATGAACCTTAGACTGTTGGCAACTGAGGCAACCCTTATTCCACTGTACTATGTCCTTATTTATGCCTTTCCATATATAGCTGTCGCGCATCATCTTACTAGTGGTGCGAACTCCTGGGTGGCTAACTCCATGCACAGCGTTGAAAGCCGAGACGCGAAATTGCTTATCCAAAGAAGGTCGCGTTCGTCCAGTAGATACATCGCAATATATAGATAACTTGCAACCAGGCATGATTAACTGTTTGAATTGTAAAGATTTACATTCTAGAAGGTTCTTTAATTCCTCATCCGTACTCTGTGCTTCGGCCAACTTGTCGTACTCTATAGGTGATGATATTGCTAGTTGATCTACAGACTCTATTCGCGAGAAACAGTCGGCAACTACATTGTCTTCCCCTGATATATGTTTAATTTCGGTAAAGAATTGCATGATAAAATCAAGATGACGTATCCGCCTTGGTGTGTCATTTTTACCTATGGTATTCCTTTGTAAGGCGTATACTATAGGCTTATGATCGGTATACACCGTGGCAAGGCGCGTGCCTCTATAAAAGGTCTGAAGTGCGTGACAGCTAGATAAATTGCTAACAGCTCTCTATCAAATGTCGAGTAACGTTGCTGAGTGTCACTTAGTTTGGTAGAGAAAAATCCCAATGGTTTCCACACACCATTCTCCTGTTGCTGAAGTACAGCACCCGCGCAGGTGTTAGAACAGTCTGTCATGAGGGCCATAGGCGCGTCACCGGATGGATATGCCAACGTAACTGCTCTTTTTAGCAGTTCTTTACATTGCTCATATGCTTCAATAGACTCGTCTGACCAAGGGATTTTACTGTTGTCATTCTTCTTAGCATTGTGCAGGAACACGTTCAACTTTGCCAAAATTTCAGCTGCTTTAGGTAACTATGAAGTGGTGGGTGCCTTTTTTGAAGGGGGCGACTGTGCCTCGTTCCCTCCTTCGCCCCTGGAGTGAGCCCTGGCGCGCTTAGGGTATAGGGCCTTATGCGGTGGGAAGTGGATTCCCTTCGTGGTCCATAGCCCCTACACGAACGTAGTAGGCGGCCATTTCCTGGAAAAATTCGGGAGCGTGGGCGAGCTCCCGATTTTTGTTTATAAACGCCTCCCAGGTGCTACGCGGTTTCCGCGCAGTATCGGCCGCGTCACCGAAAGCCGCCGGCCTTACGACTGATGGGATGTGGGATGTCCATCGAGGCGCAAGTCGACGGCGTTCCGGCACGGGGCGGTTGCATTGGCTCCGCTGGCGACCCACTAGGAGTTGGGGTGGTCAGCGATGATGCTGATGATGGATTGTAGTACCGGCCGACAGGGCATTATGAATTTAGCTGCCGCCAGTGGGTTCTTGGAGTGAGCAGTAGTTGGCGTGCTTGCTCCGTATCTGGGGTCCCTCGAAGAATTCGAAGAAGTGGAAGATGTGCGGGATCTGGCCTGGGGCCTAGGGTCGCTGGGGTGAGACATTGTTGATAATATTTAAAAATGTATCACTCACATATCGGCTATAATGTTCTTAGCTGCCGCGACTCTTCAGGCTTCCGCTGATGCAGACAGTCGCCGCAGTAGCTGCGATGTGTTTCTCACGAAGCGATCGCAGCGCCGCGGAGGCAAACGGCGACAATGCATGTAGGGACCCACATTCTATGTTCTTAGGAGTCAGCAAATATATTGTACCTATATATTGTGCGCATGAGTCGAGTTACGTCACATAACATCCTGAGTCTCATACAGTCTCGTTGTTCCCACAGTGTAATAGTAGTCTCCTTGTTCCCTTAGCGTAATAACCTTAAGTATAGCGGAAACCATTACTTACACCTCTAGAATGTTAAGTTTAAATATTGTTTACGATCTGTATTTTTACTTACGTTACCATAAGTGAGTCTCACACAGTCTCCTTGTTCATTCAGTGTAATAGTAACCTTAAGTATCACGGAAACCATTAACTATACTCTACGATGTTTAGTTTAAATAATATTTACGATGTATTCCCCATAGCCGTCGACCACCGCCGTAACCGTCGACCGCCGCCTCATATATAATAGAATAAGATTTAATTTTAAGCAGTTGCATTTCGCTCACTGTTGTGTTAGGTTGTTTTAAATAAAAGCTTTCTTAAAAAGTCTATCTTTGCTAATAATATAAATCCCGAAATTGGTGACCCCGACTCAAGAACATAGTACCTTTTTATTTTTTAATTAAAAGTAACTTTTAGTAATTTGTGTCGCGAGTTTATATTTAAATAATGGCTACCGAATATAGCCAAATGGCAAGTGGAAAATTATCTTTTGGCGATCATTGATCTTATTCCATTGTCCATAAGTGCGGCATATTATTAAAAATATACAGTAATTTAATTACACACTACAATATTATGGTTCATATATTTTTAATGAGGTATACAATACACATATTGTTTACTAGTGGACCCGACAGATGTTGTCTTGTCATTAGTGGAAAATACTACGTTGTCATGGTAACGTGTAATGTTATGTGGCCGAATTGTCAACCCGTTATTTTGCTCTGCAATAGCGTATTTCAAGTCGAGATACCAACTGCGATATTATATACACTAATAAATCATAGCCTATACGTTACCGAGGACCTATAGAATAAAGTGTCTTCAAAATCCGTCGAGTAGTTTTAGCGTGAAAGCCGCAAAAACACAGACAAAATGAAATCTTCTACAGTTTTATTATATGAATAGAATAGATTTGTTCATTCTTCTTTATGTAAAATAAATGTAAATTATTATGTTGAAATTGTAGAGTAAAACAATTATATATAGATTGATGGGTAAACGGTAATTCCGTTTAACCTTTCCAATCAACTGCATGAAAAGCGATTGCATATTCGTCAACGATTGTACAATGTGTAGTAACAATAAAGTGATTACATACATTACGTACCGAGTGTGCGTTATTGCTAGATTTAAATCAGTTAAACCAACGTAGTAAGTTTGTTGACTTGCGTCGGTTGCCACACGTGCCATTTGCAAGTATCGATGGATCTTTGACCAGGGAGATGCGCCTGGGTTACATAAGCCGACCTTTAGGTGTTGCAAGCGACGATTTTAATTCTTTCGTCGACATTTCTTAATATTTCATTTTTTATATTATATTCAATTATTGCAACATCCGGTAAACTAAGCAGTAACGTCGATTTCAAGTTTTTAATATCAAAAACAGCTTATGTATGTTTTGGTCATTTCCTTCTAATTGAAATATTGCATAGGAAATAGGTTTTATTATAAGTTTACATTGTTCAATCATTGACCAGAAAAGTTGAAAAAAAAATTAAAAATTGTCCAACAGGGCTGATTTATTTTTTATGGGTAAAAGTGTTGCTCGTTCATGTACTGCTAAAGTCTGCAAGGCTACTTTAGTGTTTTCAATACTTTCGAAACTGTGGTTATAACTGCCCCATCGGGTATCACAAGGCAGCTTCAAAGTTTCACTTTAAAGTATTTCTTTGACAATTTTTGCAAGCAACGACGTTAATATTTGTCTTTTTAAATAGTTTTAACTATTTTAATAACCATACATTTGAATGCATTTATTGCATCAATTCTGATAATATTTTTACAGAGAAAATGCAAATGCATGCAAAAAAAAATGCATGTGTGAGCGGCAAAATTTATACCATTTGTAAATGGATGTTCATCTTTGACGAGACTAAACGCTTTTTGCATATTACTAGCCTTATCTCCTATCATCGTAGCAAACTTATTTTTTCCATATTCATACATTACGTTTAAAATTTCTTGACATATGTATTCCATTGTATGTCGATTCTCTGTCGTTGCAATACTTTTAATAAATACCAGTTCTGGTATTGCTATAATTATATTAATTATAACTTCGTTCCCACAATTTGACCAGCCATCGAGAATTAAGTCGAAAGATGTTTGCAATTTAAGACTATAAAGGAAACTTTAAATCATGATGCATTTCCCTACATGTTTTGTCCAATATAGTGGTGAAAATTTGTTGTAGGCAATTTGTACATTAGCTGGAGTTCATAAAAAAATATCCCAAGGGGGTGCTCTACAATTGAAAATAGTGTTCCCGATACGTAAATAGCTTTAGCTAATAGTGAATGTAAACGTTCCTTATTCGCTGTCAGACTTATTGAAGAAGAAGATGCGATCAAGGGAATCGAATCGAATCGAATCAAGGGACAAACTTAGTTCAAGGTCTGGTTTCAGATTTTCTTTACCATTTGGTTGTAATGGTGGTACTATCGTATTTCTGGCAGCAGATATTTACGAAGTGGGCGATATGTTAGTCCTGATTTGCTGCTTAATGTTTTGATGTCGGAGCAATTTGGACATTTTTATATATGTCTTATAATTTTTTGGACTTTAGCCATTTTTTACTTGCAAGTTGCCGATTTGTTCTCACTCTATCGAAAATGATTCCATATTAGTTTATTTTTTGGTTTCACCATGTTTACTAAAAGTAAAATTTTTCATGAGTTACGTATGACATAATATATTTTGGTAGTATGGGCACCGGCAGCAGGGTGCAAGAGGGTGTAATTGCACCCCCCTGTTGGGAAAGAAAGACTTAGAAGAAAGTAGCCATTGATAAACTCTGTCTTGTCAGACAGATCGTAGAAAAAAATAATAAATATTAATACTTGCAACTGTTATCCACTTGCTACACATGTTTAGTTCTATATTTTACATTGGTTAATAGAAAAGTATAAGTGCAGATGCACCTCGCTGAAAATAATCCTGGCGGCGACTATGTTTGGTAGACTAACATACCACTTAGGTTACGTTAAATAGGAAAGTAAAGTTTATTTCTATTCTACTTTTATGCGATATAGAAAAATAACTTTGATAGACTACCATGAGCAAGTAGCAGACAGACCAGTACACAAAATGCATTAATTAATAAATATTAAAATTATAGCACTAACAGAACAAAATAATTTGCTGGTGATTAAATATTACAATAAATATAATGCCTAAAACCTAAAGGTGAAACGCTCACCGGGACCATTCCCGTGTAATGTGACATTACAGATTTAACTTCGATCAAATTAAAATACTACACCCGTACTCAATCTCCAAGAAGTATTCAAGTGTAATGTAATCGTGGGATATAAAGATTTTTGTTTTTGGCACACGTTTATTGGAAAGCTGCAAGCCATTATTTAAAAAACTTAATGTTCTACCTCTTCCTTGCTTATATATCTATGAAATGTGTGTTTTTGTAAGGAATAATATAAATATGTTCATAAAAAAATCTGAATACACAGAAAGGTCTAATAGGCGCAATGACCTCTTACATGTACCTGTGCAAAAGAAATTAGTGTTCAGCCAAAACGCATATTCTATGGCAATAAGAATTTATAATCATTTGCCAAATAAGTTAAAAAGTGTACCTGTAAATTTATTAAAAGAACAATTATTAAAAATTCTTATATCAAAATGCTATTATGGGGTTGATGAATATTTAAAAGATAATATTGAATTAAATAATTGATTATTAGTGATATCTTAATAGTTTATAATATAATAATAGGTATATATAATTTAATAATGTAATTTAATGACATATTATGTTTCTATTTTATTTACAATATGAAAGTTTCTATTTTATTTCCCTACTTAGAATTAAAGTAAAGGAGTCGGTCCATTTCAGGTGTACTCTTGTACAGATAACAATAAATAAAGAAAAATACATAGAATTAAAAAAAAAATACATTAAGTTCGTTGAACTCACGAAATAAAATGCACGAAACATCTAAAAATTCAAGTTTTACTTTTAAATGACAACACTTGTCAAGATGGCGCGTTTCAACACAAGTGTTGTATTATTCTGTGATACTAAAAAAGTTTATCCCATGAGGTTTCATCATCATTGTTTGATCACAGTATTTTTAAAATCAAATACTTTATTTATATTTAACTTTAAAAATGCTGTAATTCGAGGCCGATTGATGGACTTGCAATGTCCATTGTTTGACAGATACGTCAACGTCAGAGTTCTAAGCAAGACGCCATTGTTATTATTGTCATAGAGTTGCATAATGTGGAAAGATTATATTTATTGGGCGTCTGAAATAAAGACGTATCCATGATTTAAACTATGCAAATGTTGGTCAAATTGTATTTCCTTTATGCCATTAACTGTACAAGAGTACACCCAGGGCTCATACAATTTTGGACCGTCTCCTTTGTAATTAATTAATTATTGTACACCATTGTTATGGTAGGATGTTAGAACATTTATTATAGAAACTAAGATCTTTATGTACATACTACATCCCACAATAAAGAATTTGAATTTGTGCGTAACCGTTTTATATAGTTTCGTAGATACACAAAACTACGTTTTGAAACTAGCTATTTCTGTATATCTACAACATCAATAACTTCATTTGTTATAATAACGTTTCATTATTGTATTATGGTTATAATAATAATAATAAAGTTTATTTCCAAAATATTAAGTTAACAAGAAGTTATTAAGTAAACAAAGAAGCGGTTGAGCGGCATTAGGTATCAACTCTATGAGGGTTAAAAATATGATCAAACACTTCGAGAAAAGATAGTATAGTCATATAGTCATTCATAGACTAGGATTTCCCTGTACATAAAAATATTGTCTTTATTAAAAACTTTGAAATGCGTGTACAGCGTTGTCTTGTTATCATAAGGTTCTGCCTGTAACAAAATATTCAACTTAATTCAGCTATGTTTTTTCAGCTACATTTTTTTTATAATAAATATCCTGACACATAACGATATTGCGTTTTTGCTCAGTTCTTTTGGTCAGTTTCGCAGTTTAAGGTCACTGCTTAAAGGGTTCTTGTCTTAAACTTTGGGTCGGGCTTGTACTGTTAAAAAAATGTAATGTAAAAATGTATACTAGTGATTTGAAGCAAATTACAAACATCTCGTTGAGTTACTCGTGCGTGAATTTTGTAACATGTTTGTTTAGAAGTAATTTAGAGAAAGCTCTGGTGAACTAAACATGTAGCAGGATCTTAGCAGTTTCCATCTTGTTGCCTGATAGTACCGAAGAAATATTTTTTGTTTAAACGTCGTGTATACGAGTATATCAATTTTATACCCATTTCCTGCAAATCTCTGGTTTTTGAATTAGTTTTGTCTTTTTTTTATCTATAGCTATTATTTTCTTAACCATTCTGCAGCTTCTAATATTCCAATCTAATACTACTACATGGAGAATGCCTTTTAATACTTATTAGGGCATGAAACTTTGCTCGAGTTCAAGGCATCTAATATGTTATTAATTTCTTCTGTAAATTCTCCGGTATATTTAGCATCTTCAGGTAAACTCGTATTGCTAACAAGAACGCTGATAGCAGCAAAAACGGATACGATACGCATTTTTTCAGGTTTCCGTATCTCAAAGAGAAAAAACGGAACCCTTATTGGATCGCTTTGTTGTCCGTCTGTCTGTACGTCTGTCATGACCTTTTTCTCTAAAACGCGTGAAGGGATTAAGCTGAAAATTGTCAATTTGTCAAATACGGTGGTCAGTTACGTCTTGATGCCTTGAGAAAATCACACTTCTAAATTAACGCAATAAAAAGTTATAGCTAACTATGCACAAATTTTGTATGATAACGTACTTGGTCGAAAACCAAAAAAATATCGGGTACTTCCCATTGATCTGGATTTGTGAAATTTGGCAAGAAGTAAGAACTTATAGAGCACATATAAAGAAAAGTGCGGGGCGTTTTTCGACTTCCGCGATCAAATTTACGATCGACGATTCCGAAATCAGCAACTGAGAATTGGGCGACGCCATATTTTTACAAAGCACGTACGACCATTCCGTGTCAAACCTCAGAGCGAACTGAGCTATCTGCTTCAGTCGGCCGACTAAAAGATCGTCGTGTCTGCGCGCGTGGAAGAGAGCCAATACTGATCCATACAGCCGGCCGATAGTTTGCCGATAGTTTAGTTTGAAGGGAATCGGGATGCCCATCAAACTTGTTTATCGGCCGATACCAAATCGTCATAGTGTGCGCACTTGCATACATCTGCGTACTGATTAAGAGCCCAACTAAACTATTGGCCGATAGAAAGTCTGTCGTCTGCGGGGGCTCTTAGATGTTGATGGAAGTTTATATTCAGGTCATACCTTGGGTTGGCTAAGCCCAGTAAACCTTTTGGACCGCCTTGTAACATGAATTTCTTAAAATGGACTCTAGGAAATACAATACTGGAGGTATAGTGCCATCTGAAGCATTAATAAGTTGGAGTATTGTGACTAACTGTTCTCTTTCCGCCGATGTCACCTGCTCAACTTGTTTACATCCTCGGGTTGCAATTACTTTTGGTGGGTTGGTAACTGTTGCACATCCAGTTTCGTCCAGATTCCATACCATATGAGATTGAATATTCTTTTTGTGCAATATATTTGCAAGATTTTCGTAAAACTTGCTGACATTTTCTTGATTAAAATATGTAGCCCTGTACAGTGAAGTATTTTCTGGTTAACATACTGATAATGACGGATTTTTGTGCATAAAACCACGAAACGAATCTTTTGTTGCCTTTTGTCGCTCAATCAACTTATCAGGTGCTATCTTAAGTGCGGCTGCAAATTGGTAAGCAAGCTCCTTTACTTGTGTATTGTGGTTAGACCTCAACACATCTTAGAAGATCTTTTTAAATAATCTGCTAGTTGGTTTTCTTGTTAATGGGAAAAAATTCTTCTGTTTTCAATGTTAGGATCATGACTCTACATAGTTTGAGAAGCTCTCAAACTATGTAGAGTCATGATCATGAGTCTTTACGATATCCGCTAAATATGACTTTGATATCGTATATGCCGATGCAACTGAGCTAATTGACTGCTTATTTTTTAGTACTTCCTCCACAGCAGACTCTATCGCAGCTTTCTCTGGACGAGTTCTCTTCTTTGGCGGCATCTAATCAATAAATAAAATCAATTTTAAGAAACCACAAATGCACTAATGAAAAAGTTCAACCGTAGATATGAATCGGACGCACGCTTACGCATTGAAAGGGACGCCCGTTTCTATGCGACGATACATGTCCGATTCATTTCAAAACTAACCTCCTAACATTATTAACTACATTTCAAATAATTAATAATGATAAGATTATGTCTCACCGTTCCGTGTATATTTGAAAATATGTCACAATTTAAGCACACGTAATTACATAATTTTAAACTAGTTTGGAAATGATCGAATATTTTTACACAAAGCCGATGTTTTAACAACGTTCGAAAAAGCAAAGAAAGTATATTGCCACAAACTTATCTGGCCCGGTCGCGGCGCTCTTTTGATAAGAGTGACAAGTTTTGTCTAATTAAGTATTGCCATTAAATGAAATATCCCGATTTTAAGGGTAAAAATAATGTGCGAGGCAGGAAGTAATTGAAATTTTGGTATCATAATACTAAAATCATGATAACTATTATTTTAATATTTTTTTTAATAGAATAAGGGGGCAAACGATCAATCGGAGCCAGTTTGGAGCAACGTTTCTACCGATGACCAAAGACGTCCACATAGAGGTTATACAGTTGCGCTGACCCCCATCCTCCTTTTTCCTCCATGGGCCACCGGGTTTGTCTATGGTCAGCAGTGCTGTCAACAGCTAAATGACATTAAATATTTTCGTTCAGAATTTCAAAATATCAATAGCGTCCGTTTCAAAACGCGACCTTTTCATTGCGCATTCCCCCTAAATCTTTTTATACCATCGCAAAGTCTTCCTGTCACAAGGGGTAATACGACAGCATTTGGTCATGGGAAATCTACTCCAGACATAAAATTATTATAATTTATAATTGCTGATGGTTTCACGTGTACAGTGCCTCTTTTGTTAGTGAAATCTATGATTTCGCTGTTATGCTCTGTTGAGATATAAAGCACGTTTCGCTTATCTCTCCACTTCACAATATGAAGCATTTAAAAACAACTGTTTATTTTCTCCTTTCCGCAACGTAACCGTAGCAAGATCTATTGGATTCTATTTTTGTTTATTGTACCCGTACAGTACGTTTGGCGATTCAATAATTTTTCGGCTAAATCATAAACTTGCGCAGCCTCGTGGCGAGCTGCCTCACCCTGAGCGTGCCGCGGGTTGAGGAAAGTACATGTGTCTCCACTTGGGCACACGTAATATCGTATCGAGCGGCATGCTTCAACCCGAGCCACGATTTTCACAATTCCTCATTAACCACCATGATTGACGCACGTAAAGTCGCTGCAGGAAACAAAAGGAAGTGGCAACATAAGAAACGGAAACATCGATGGTGGATTAAGGAAATATATCGTCAGCGAAATGTTTATGCAAAACAATTGTTGTCAGATATGACCTTTGAAGGCGTAGAAGAAAGTATTAAAAATTTTACCAGAATGAACTCTGAAACCTTTGAAGATCTATGTATCAAGCTTGAACCAATAATTGGAAAAAAAGATACATCGTTTCGCAAAGCAATCACAATAAGAGAACGACTGGCCATTACCCTGAGGTTTTTAGCAAGTGGTGATTCGTATGTTAGTTTACAATACCTTTTTAGAGTATCAAAGCAATCTATTTCAAAAGTTGTTCGCGAAACATGTGATGCCTTGGTAAAAGTGCTCAAAGAATATGTTCAGGTAAGTAAAAATGTTTTATTAATAAAAAGTTACAATAATTACAGAGTAGTAAATTGTTCAGTAGAATTGTTCACAGAAGTTTGCCCATATTCTTGAGAATTATGTACGTTCGCAGAAGTTTGGCTGTATTGTTGCGTGTAGTATCCATGTTGTCGTGTACCTGGTAACATCCCGGTATCAGCTTGAAATAGGATATCCATTATACCCTTTTTAACGTGTGCTAAAGTAATTGGATCATATTTTCTTAGTTCTGCAGTAATATGTTTACCAAATGTGTCATATCTATCATCTGTATAATTTAACACTTCCATAGCCTTATCTAGATCAATATTATCTTCACAAGCATCAGTCATTTTTCTTTTATTTGATCTCAAAGTTTCTGGCTGTGTCTGTTGTTGATCATCGCGGGGTAAAGGTGATCGCTCGGAAGAAATTTCACGTATCGTTTCATTTTCTTCGATTAATTCTTCATTCTGTAAATTAAAATAAATATAATCATCAAATAATGTTATAATAGTTCAATAGCCTAATAGTAAAATATGTGACATAATTTTCAGATACCATCATCAGAAGAATAATGGTTAAAAGTAGCAAAAGATTTTGAAAACCAATGGAATTTTCCTCATTGTGTGGGGGCCCTCGATGGCAAACATATCCTTCAATCACCAATTAAAAGTCACGGAGAATATATAAATTATAAAAAATTTCCCAGCATAGTATTGCTTGGCTTAGTTGATGCTAATTATAATTTTAAGTACGACGACGTTGGATGTCAAGGACGCATATCCGTTGATGGAGTCTTTAAAAACAGTGCATTGTACAAATCATTCGAATCTCGAAATAATGAATTGAAGTTACAATTGCTCTGTATATTACAGACACCATATTTGATTAAAGTTCCCTATGTTATATTAGCTGACAAGGCATTTGCTTTAAACAATTATACTATGAAACCGTTTGAAGGAACCCCAGACAATGGTTCTCCGGAAAGAATATTCAATTACCGTCTATCTAGAGCACGAAGGGTAGTAGAAAATGCTTTTGGCATCATGAGTTCTGTATTTAGAGTGTTAAGAAAACCAATGTTATTGGAACCAGAAATTGCTACAAAAGTGGTACTGGCAACTGTTTATTTGCATAACTTTCTACGAAAAACAAGGTCAAATAATTATACACCTCCAGGAAGTGTGGACTCTAAATCGATGGAAATTTCAAACAAGGGTCGTGGAGGAATGAACCAGATTCGACTTTACGTGCAATTCCTCGAAGGTCTGCAAATGACGCAAAAGAAATTCGGTCACACTTGGCTACACACTTTGTTACAAATGGACAAATAACATGGCAACATAGATATTAAATATAAATAATTTTTTTCACATTTTTGTAACAACTTGTCATCAAAAACACTATTGTATAAAAATTATAGCCAAGTCTCACTTAATTGTATTTCCTATAAAAAATATGAAATTCATGTGAAAGCAATTTAAACATTTAGTGATTGATATTCGATATAATTAAATTTGGTTGAAAAATCTATCAACTTTGTTTTGTAAAAATCTACTTTATTTTTCCATTACCTTTTCTATACATTTTCCTTTGCCGGTCAGTGTGTCATTGACAAAATGAGGTAACTTTGAAAAGTTTGTAATTTTATGTAGTATATAAACTGTTTGGCATATTGATTTGTTCATGAATTATATCAATTAAATCGGTTTCGTACACGTTGTTGTCAATTAGGACATGGTAACTGTTCAGCAATGTTGCCGCGATTCTGAAATAATCTATCATGTTACCTATTGCCCGGTTACTGTGAACATGTCTTAGTAAACGAAAATCTCTTTTGAAGCGACCATTTATGACTTCGAGCACCCAGCGGCAAATGGACACAAGTCTAGATTTATTAGCCTGGTCAGTAGTAGGCTGGGTTTCGTTCGGGTGCTTTGTTTCTGGCATCTGAGCTACATAACCACATGCCTCCAGATTGCTTATAGCATCTCTAAAGCCACGGTATAGGATGAAAACATCTCCATGCCGGTAAAACCAGTGCAACACGCTATCTTCGTCATTTAAAGCATTGTTTAAAATCTGGGCATCGGAGGTTGTTGCAGCGTATGGTCCCTCTACTGATATTATCGTTCCATCGCAACAAACATATAAAAAAGGCCTCAAAAGGTTTCGAAACTGATTACTGTACGATTTTTTCTGGAAAAAGTAATTAGAGCTTTTTTGCATATATCTCATATGTAAGTGCCATCGAGAATATTAATCAACTTTCTATCTTCAATTGGATTATCTGGATTACCAAATAAACGCTCTGGAATCAAGGTTCTTCTGCACTACTTCCTCTCTGGTAATATGGTCAAATCCGACACGGGAAGATCGCTTAAAAGCGCTTCCAAGCTTTAGTTTTCGTTGAAAGCTTGATTCGGACATTTTAAATATGGATGCTAACCGTGCATTAGAATCGTTGATCTTTACGATCAACA
>LUGF01022565.1:25776-41812 GCA_001625245.1 Calycopis cecrops | reverse complement strand
CCCTCCCCTACATATATTGTAGTCCTGGACTACCGTCATTTTGCTGACACCACTGGAATGAGTCGCTGCGAGACCATGATATGTCGTTATGAATGCGACTTTATTTTTGTCCCTCAACAAAACTAGGTCAACGTCCCCAGAAGAGCACCCGAAGACTTCTCCGGGTGACATATCACTTTGGTAATTGACGCTAGTTCTGTGGGGACAAACTGACGGTTTGTACCTAGCGTTCCGACGCAATCGAACACGCGGAGCTTTAGCTCGCGAGCCAGTGCGGGAGAGTTGTAGAAATTGTCCATCCATATAGTGTGTCCCTTGTGCTCAAGACTACTTAAGAGCTTGAGCACAATGGATGGTACAATACCTGAAATAGGACTTTGCTCCTGTGACGGAACATGGCCCGCGTGAACATCACATAATATACATATACAAATATAAAAAAAAACCATATCTGCTATACACTACTCATTTAAAATAGTAAAAAGGGCAAACGAGCAGTTGAGCATTTAGAATATTTACATTGCCTAAAAGGGGCAAACGAGTAGTCGTGTCTCTTAGCGGTATTTAGTTTTATTTCATTTTAACGGCAGTGCTACTAAAGCAATGCAGTCGAAACGGAATAATGCTATATTTGTATAAATAAAAATCAAACACTAAATTCACACAAAAGAACGTCTAATTTAAATGAATAAAGAAACTCCCTCGCACAATCAATTTATAATATAATTCGACAAGAATGAAACGGGCGATACGTACGTGCAAGAAGATCGCTTATTGGTCAATTTTTAAATTCTTGGAAACGAGTGCGCGCATATCATTGACCGTCCAAACCGAAAGTGATGTTATACGACTACTTGTGCGATATTGCAATCTATATACAGGCTTACAGGAAATGTCGTGCTAGATCCATTAAGGGCGTGGAATACCCATCATTTCTGACTTATTTCGCTATGAAACACCCAACCCTAAACTTAGCCCTTTTCGAGATATTCAATTTTTAATTTTCTTATTGAAAATTGCCGAATTTTAGGCTACTAAATTTAATTTTATTTATTTTGTGTATCTTATTATTATTATTGCATAAGTTAATTGAATAGGCCGTAATAGACAAGTTAAAGTTGAGAAATGAAAAAAAAAATATAAGAAAGTTTATTTTTCTCTAAGGGATATTTGAAAAAAATATTATGGCAGCAGCAAATAGTATGGCTTCCTCCACTTACTTGGCGCATATCAGTATCGGCAAACGAAAGAATGCTGGACAACTTATTCTCGTACTTTAGACTATTTTTTGCTCCGTTCTTGTCTCGGTGGATACCTTTACGACACACACCAGTGCACGTAATGATACGGAGACTTGGTAACGGTCAAAGTCTGATTCAGCCCGCTCTCGTGACAGTAACTACAATTTTTAGTTCGCTTCGTTTATTATATACGGTGACATTTTTTTTTCTGTCGAATAATTTTTATTAGAAATTTTCGATGTCCTTTGAATGTACCCTTGTTCATGAAATCGAAGCCGGCACCGTACACCACCAACGTATCTGGTTGTTTTCCAAAGTATTCATTAACTATTTTGTGATTCGTCTTTTGATCGTTGATATATTTATCCAACCTCAAACGCTGCACTCTTCTCTGTTCGTATAATTTTTGCTTTTCATCGAACCATTTCAATAGGCATGATGACAGTAACTAAGAATCATTAAAATGACGATATAAAATAACTATATAGATTAAATATACTTTAATTATACCACTTGTTTTTTCCTTACATGGGCGATTATTTATATTTTTGGTAAAAATAAAAACACGAAAATGACGATTCACCATCTTAAAGCCCCCGCACATTACGGCCACTAGTCGCTGCCACTAAACGCGACCACCAGTGGTTCACTCAGACCACTAACGCCGCCACAAGTGGCAGCCACAAGTGGCAGCCACTGGTGGCCGCGTCCAGCCACTAGTCGCTGTGGCAGTTGCCGCAAGAGTCTCGACAGAGGCAAACGTAATGGACGAACTTTTGATTTCGTTATTGTTGCTTATTATACTAAGACGTAGAAAACGTCGCCGAATTCAGAATCATCGACGTACAATTCATAGACGTTACTGGGTTCATCCAATTTTAACTTCTCGCAATAAAAATGGACAACACAAATTGCTATTCGACGAATTAAAATGTCATCCAGATAAGTTCTTTAAATATTTTAGAATGAGCGTGAACTCATTTAACGAACTACTTAGCGTACTGCAGGATGACCTCAAACATCAAGATACACAAATGAGAAAAATTATCTCTCCGACAAAAAGGCTGGCTATAACTTTAAGGTAAATATTGATTCTTATACCTATGTAAAACAATGTAAGTAAACGAAATTGTAATGGAAATTATTTATTAATTGAGAACCTAAAAATTGAAACAAGTGACAGAGGAAAAAAGTGGCAAATCGCAGACAGACAATTTTTACATATTATATTTTACAGTTAATTGTCAAAAAGATGTTCATTAATGGAATCTTCTGACAAAACAGAATTTATGGTATTATCGGATGCAGATGGTGAGTTTATGGGAAATTCATTCTCATAAGTTGATTGATATCCCATAGTACTCGTAGATGGACGCGGAGTTGATTGATGTCCAGCAGTAGATGGACGCGGAATTGGTTGATATCCCGAAGAAGATGGTTGCATATTATGGTATGAGCGTTGTTCCTGAAATTGTGGAAAATATCCATGTTGTGGATTCTGTGCTGTTCGCATATACTGTTTAAAATTTTTTTATTACCATCAGTACTTCAGTTTGAGCAAGCAATTTAAATTTGTTTAAAGTGCGGGACTAAGGACAAAGCAAAGTTAAGGTCAGCGTTTTCTTCATGCTTGTTAGAATAACGAGATTGTAATTGATCTGAAATACTAATAAGTATATCAGTTTCTGCCTGACTTTCTTCATTATTTGTCTTCTTCTTTTTTGCCTTTTTTCTCTCAGTCGCATCGTGTACTTCATTCGGTTTTGGACTCGGATCACGTCGTGTGTCAGCCAAATTTTTTAAAAAAGATAGTTATTGATATATATACGGCTTGCGACTAGATGATGCAGATCCACTTTTAATACTCATTTGTTTAGAGTGCTCTCTTTTGAAACAGTTACGGAGACTTTTCCATTTGCGCTGCAGCTGGGATGCTGAAACATAAAAATACCATATAAAAAGTTTCTACATCTGTTGTTTTGTTGCAGGTACCTTGCTACGGGTTGTTCATTTGGTGACTTTGAATTCGTATATCGTTGTGGATTGTCAACCGCGAGACTGATTGTAAAAGAAACATGTAAATTAACCTACGCATCACTTGAAAATATCTGCATACCACAACCAACTGAAGAGATGTAGTGTAACATAGCCAAGGATTTTCAAGAATATGCTAACTTTCCAAACTGCTGTGGTGGAATTGATGGAAAACATATAGCTCCAGATATCTGGGTTGGCGTTAGCTAGGTAGAGGGAGCAGGGTTTACTATCTTGATGACTTCCCTAGACTATGCCAATCTGGCTTAAAAGGAAAACTAAATAATAAAACTTGGAAGGTATATTTAGTTTTATTCACTTCTCATTACATATAGACTAGCTTTACATTAACCGTTCATACAGGGTTTTCTATATTCCCAGAGCTCTTCCCCGGATGCCTTCTAGAAATATAATACTATAAAAAATCTTTTATTGTCAAAACTAGACAATCTCCGCATTCATTCTATATTCTTAATTTCGAATATATATATTTTCGTATTAAAAA
The DNA here is from genome assembly GCA_001625245.1 of Calycopis cecrops. Lineage (NCBI taxonomy): Eukaryota > Metazoa > Arthropoda > Insecta > Lepidoptera > Lycaenidae > Calycopis > Calycopis cecrops. The sequence continues at coordinate 38,032 of LUGF01022565.1, read as the reverse complement.
CCTATCCGTTGCGAAGGTTTTACTCGTCATGCACTCAAATAGTTCCTATAATATAAAAATTAATTTATATTCCTATACTAGTGTAGTGCTAGGCGCTACAGTACTTCTAGCTGTCTGTAACGTGAATTATAAGTTTACATTTATTGACGTCGGCTCTTATGGGAAAGCTTCAGATTCGACTATCTACAACGAATCGAAATTATTCAAAAAAATAGAAGACCAAATCCTGAGTTTTCCTGCACCAAAACCAATTTCTAGTACTTATGGTCCTGTAAACTACTGTTTTGTTGGTGATGAAGCTTTTGGCCTTGCAGAACACATGTTGAGACCTTATTCAGGAAAACATTTAAATATTGAAAAAAGAATTTTCAACTATAGGCTTTCTCGTGCTAGGCGTCATATCGAGTGCGCTTTTGGGATATTAGTAAATAAATGGAGAATACTACATCGACCATTGAATGTGTCAATAGATTTCGCCGAAGACATCGTGAAGGCCTGTTGTATACTACACAACTTTGTCCGTCAGAGAGATGGGTTTAATTTCCATCATACATTGACTGTCCCAGGACTTCACGATATCGATAATTTCCACGTGCCAACTCGTCGATCATTAAACACTAGAGATATATTGAAAGATTATTTTATTAGCAACGAGGGAGCTGTATCTTGGCAAAATAATAAAATATAATAAATATTTAAAAATAATCTTAAATAAAAAGTACAAAAACTTACCTGCTTTGTTTTTTTCCGCTACATTTTTTTCGCTAAAATTTGAAATGTATTTTAGGCATAATTCCTCCCAAGCTTCAGTTTTTTTACCCAGGTCACTATACAACTCTGACTTTAAATCCCAAATAGCAGGTCGCTCTTCGATATCGGAAATAAAAACATCAACATCTAACTGCAGAACAGGATCCGTAGACATCGTGTACGCGCATTCAGTACGCTGCTTAGAACAAAAGTGACTTGGGATTGGGACGGGGCGCGCGGGGGTGGAAAGAAGCCGGCGACTGTGGCCGTGTGTGCGCGCGAGTCAAGCCACAAAACGCGGCCACTAGCAAAGAGTATAATAATATAATATGGGAAAAAGAGCCCTCTCGTGTGTTTTTTAAGAATCTCGATTTGATCGACGCCACCTGCAGTTTGGTGCGGGAACTAAAATTCATATATATAGATACATATAGGTTACTATATTCTCTAAAATGTCGCTGTTTTCGAAGAATACTGTTGTAACTCAAAATGAGTGAATTTCTCAGTACAGCAGTTAGAAGTTTTTTTTTAAGTTTGAAGTACTATATATGAAGTATGCTGTACTGAGAAATACACTCATTTTGAGTTACAGCAGTATTCTTCCAAAGCAACGATTTATGCGATAATAAATAACACAATAGAAATATTAATTCATAATAGAAATACATAATAGCAGTGTTCACGTCTTAAATTCAATTTTGATCAAAAAGCGTTTCTAGGTTAGTTATATATATATTAATAATATTTACATAATTGTGATTTAGTGAGTTGAACATATTATGATGTGAACAAAGCTATTATAATATGCAAAAAACCGCCCAATTACAAGCCGGAGGCACACCGAGAATAATTTGTAACTATTATATTATATATCAAGTTTCCGAGAGCAAAATAACATAACCGGCATAATTAATTTTTTTCTCAGTAAATAGATATGTTATTACGAAAACTATTACAGAAAAATAACAGAATTATCGCAAATTACATCAAATAACTATAGATACAGGTTTATGAAATAAAACAGACAATCTTTTTAATTTTTTTTTATTGTCTTATATTCTATTGTATAAAGATACAAACAACACAAAATAGCGTCTTTTCGCAAAATAACACTATGTAAATAACACTGAATGTAATGTAACCTAACGACAAAAATATTAAGTTCCGGGTATTGAATCCAACAACAGGACGGAGGAGAAACTCAACTCGACGTCTGATATAGAAACTTAAACACTGAAGAACTAATATTTTAACACAAAATGGACACACAAAACATACGAGCGCAGACGCAAGCTTCGGCAACCATATTTGTGTAATTTAAAATGTTGCCAGAAGTATGTCACTATATTTCCGTGGCATGGTTGCCATTACTAATATTGCTAATATCTTAGATTGCTAAGAATTTTTAAAATCGATAAACCGATAACTTTCATGAAACATGTTTCAATTATTTTCTAGAATTTCATATACATTAAAATATTAATAATTAATAATTGAATGAATGATTTTCAAATATCTTGTAAAGCGCGTACTGAGACATCTACCAGTGCGCATTAGAACTAATAGTTTTTCCGCACCAAAGCGTAGGTGGCGCATGTTCTATTATAAAAGTCGCCTTTGTTCTAAACTGTCCCCCCCTGGCCACTAGTAGCGATCGTAGTCAACTCCCGCAGCTTGTGGCTCGGACGCAGCCACTCAAACGCTCGGTGTGCGCCGATGCTGTATAAAATGTATGGAGAAGCGCGTCCGCAGCTTGTGGCGGCCACTAGTGGCTACGGTGTGGTCGCCACTAGTGGCTCAGTGTGCGCTCGGTCTTAGGTCAAACACTGATCAGAAGTCCATTCTCACATTCTCATTTCTCAATATGAGTCATCGCTATTCGCATTGTCTCCGCTGTTATTATCTGATATTTTGTTGATATTATTACTCTATTGTGTCAGATTTGTACATACAAAAGTACAACGCATAACTATTAGCCATAGAACAAGGATTTCTCAAAGCCAATAAATATTTCAAATTTGCCAAGAATCGACTTGATTCATAATTGAAACAGACTTTTAACTTAACCCTCTGCAACAGATGTGAATTAATTTTCTCAATTTTGTTGCCGTGGTAGACTCCCAGACACCTTTTCTCATTAAAACAAATATTTCAATTTGTAATTTATATCTCGTTTATTAAGTTATAACTTAAAGGAGACTGAAACGATTCCATACATTTCTGGGCCCAAATGTAATAAAATAAAAAGGGTATTAATTAAAAGGTTTCAAGTTACTAGTTCTTCGCAAGAACTTCTGTAGGTTTTTTAAAAATCTAAGAGCTGAGATAATGGAGGTTTAGTAAAAGTGAGGGTATGTTGCAACCTTGAACTGTCAGAATACGATACCTGAAGTTCAAAAGGTCTTTTTATACACCAATGCTTACTATATTTAACCTTTTAACCTCTATGGTCTGATAAACAAGACATACAATATCTAGCTCGCACCGCCACCGTCTTAAAAATAAGACTAATTTCTGACTGTTGTTTTTGAAGTAATACTCCTATTTATAAAAAAAATAGTCTTATTTGATATAATTTTGAAAATACAGACAGTATTTTCAAAATTATCTCATAATAGGACTCAAGGAATGGAACAATGTTTATTGTACAGTAAGACAGTAAGATATTAACAAAATAATATCGATTTTAGATAATTTTTGTAAGCACTAATTGGCTCAGATCGTTTCTATATACTTTGGAGGACTAGGAGACTAAGAGGTAGTGCCATGCTTGTAATAGGTACTCTACATTTCTCCTATACTATAAATCACAGAGCAAAGTAATACTACTATAAATATTATAAACTGGTACAGAGGGAAAGAATGTCTGAGTAATAAAACAACATGTTAAAACATATTTTGTATTGTTCTTCAATTATAATTAAAATGTCATCCAGAAATTGTGCAGGGGGGACAATATTATCTTGGTACCTAGCCCAGCTTAGGTACCATATAATAAGGCTCGACAGCCTAGTGTATTGCAAGTATTAGTTGCTATTCCACAGTTAACACAGCGATCCATACACAGCGATACATTTTAACAATATCCAACCCGCAAGCCAGCGATAAAGTCCAAAATAATAAATTCAAGTCAAACGTGCGAGCGATCTTCGGTGTTCAATGAAAGCCAGGGTCGTACGAGGTAAGCAGGGTCGGAGTCCGTAAAAACAATGCACAAATCGTCGGGAATCTAACGACATCGGGAAGTACGAAACGAGTGAGCAAAAACTAACTGTCAAAAGTATCGAAGTATCAAGTGCCAGCTTATCATAAAATACATCTATCTCACAGCTTATACAATTCATTACGATGATTTAAATCGACTAGAAATAAATAATTATATTTTTAGTTATAGTTTGGTTTATTGATGTTTTGTTATGAAATTATATTATATTATGATGCTTATGTATTCTTCAAACATTTACATGTAGCGCATAGGTTTTATTTTTCTTTAAATATTTAACCGGTTATATTCAACAATTAATCGATTTTGTCATGAAATATATATTTTTTATATTTCTCCGTCTCCACATTGCTAAATGTCCTGATTCTTTCCCATTTTTATATAAAAAAATAGGACCAATTTTTTAGACTACATCTTAACTTCTTACATTTGGGCCCACTGAGTTCAGCCGCCTTTGGATATCAAAAAATATAGTAAATAAATAAAATGAGCAATAAAAATCACATGCGCATAATCACAACCTTTATTGTATATGGCACAAAAATAACAAAATTATCTTCTTCTCAAAATTTAAAGTAATAAAATTCTAATAACTTCTTAGAAACACTTTTTATCAATTACTCATTAAACATTAGAAAACCAACGTACAAAAATAGAAATGTAAAAAAAATAACCATGAGATCAACAGTTACACAGCCTCAAAGTACTACAATTTTAGTTCACCGAACATTGTAAACAGATAGGTTTTACACAGTTACAACATTTATATTTTGTTTGCCGTTTTAGTTAAGTTGGGCAAATAGAGCACAGCTTTCGTCCTCCTGTTGGTATAGTCCCGGTTTTAGGAGGGGGAGGGGGTAGTAGGCTCGCATTTTCATATGATCCAATACTAATTGCCTAGCTAAGTTCCGTAAAAATGTACCCCTTCTTATTTTGACATCACTATTAACACATGCTTGGTGCAGCACAATACTATTTATGCGTATAATATCCAGCATTCTTAAAAATATAGCCTAAATATATCTACGTGTTTTTCGAGAGCATGAGTAAACAGAGCATTATTTGTCAATTTCGTCTACGCCACCTTTTGTATGATTGTAATCAGCAATGGAGAATGTTACCTATTTTTGATAAATAGCTCTCCATATTCTTTGTCAAAAATAAAAAATACTAGTGAAAAAATTATTTCGATACCTCAATTAGTTTCCGATTTATAAGTAAAACAAGTTGTACCGCGCGACGCGGGCTGCCCGTGACGATGTGACGTCACACCACAACGCGCTCAGGGCGGTCGCAGTCGCGCGTCCATAATAGGTACTTACATCTTACGATAATATCTCAAAAACTATTCATCTGATTGATATAGTGTAAATAAGGGCAATTTTAATTTGCATGAAATGCCTAAGCTAACTAACATATTCATTTGGATAAGGATTAATACTGAACTAAAGAAAATTGCTTTGAAAATAACATAATGTTTTAATTATAAACGTCTTTTATTATAATTTTTTTCAGCTTCCTGCATTTTCGAAGCAGTTATACATCCGTAGAGTATCTCAAATCACAATTTTAATCCGATTGAGCTATTGTAAACTCGTTTATTTGAAGACATCTTGATTCCGTCATTTCGTTCTTACAAACTGTTATTACACTTTCACTATAGTATGTTTACAGCTGCCTCTACTGGCGGCACAATATTCGTAGATTATGTTCAAAACTTCTTGCTCTTTCATTGTATACCAACCGGTAATGATACTCTATAGCACCTCACGGGGTGTGAACACCAGAATGCGAACAGTGCAGAATCACACCTGAGCCCTAAAGGGCTCGGGTGTGATTCTGCACTTTACCATACATACATCACCTACTCTTTTTATTTAATACAAATCTTGGATATTATATTTAGTAAGAGGTGTGACACGCTGCGTCTTTCTGTCTGTTTGAACGCGATAAACTCAAAAACTACTAAACAGAAAAGCAGAAATACGGCGTTAAATGTTGAATAGGTCGCCAAAAAACTCGCCAACTGGGAGCTTTCCACGCAAACGCCGCGTAAACTAGCAAAGATATATTTGAGTAATGTACTAGCGAAATCAAAATCTATAAAAATGCTACAAAAAAGTTCGAGATAACATATCTCTATCTCTTATTGTTTACTTACAATAGTCACTTTTGTGCTCAAATTTTTAATTAAAACATTACGTTATTTTCAAAGCAATTTTCTTTAGTTCAGTATTAATCCTTATCCAAATGAATATGTTAGTTAGCTTAGGCATTTAATGCAAATTAAAATTGCCCTTAACACTATGAGGCTATTAGTGCAAAAGTGGTGTAACCCTCAATTTTTGTTGCATACGGTTTTGGTGTAAAATACATTCTTTACATTTATATTTTTCAATACAATAATGGCGTAAGCCACCTTTTTTATCAGTCAACAGATGGCACTGAAAACATTGTTTTTGCACAGATAATATTAAAGCATGCCTTAGAGCAAAAGTGGTGTAAGCTGCATACACCACTTTTGCATTATGGCACAGTGTTTGTCTGTGGCTTACTTCAAAATTCCTTTAGTTGTCAGTATCAAAAAAGTAAAATCCCGCCAATTTATCGAATTTATTGACAATATTATAACATTGTTTTGCATGTTTCTTCAATAATTATTTAAAAATAACACGCAAAATTCGAAGGATCATGGATGAAAACGATGATACTACGTCAGGTAAGTTAAAATATCGTGGTACTTCATAACAACGTTGTTTGCGTTGGCGTAGACGCACATTATAAAATACTTTCTAATCTCATTACAGATTTTGAAGACTCTGGCTCTGAAAATTTACCATCTCCAGTGCCCTCACCGATCAATGATTCTGATGATGATTCTGTAGAACCCCAACAAAGCCGAATTACAGACACAACTTTACAAAAGCCACTTCCAAGCACGTCAGCAGCTGAAACGACGGATGAATCTCCTAGTCTCAAAAGTAAAAAGCGTGTGAAGAAGCTAGAGACTTGGCAACGAAATGTCCTTAAATTGAAACGAGCAAAAGGTGAACAATATGAAAACAACAAAAAAAAAGGTTATTCCTGCGAAGACACCTAAAACAGGTGAATGTCAATGTCCCAAAAAATGCCATCTTAAAGTAAATGAGGAACGTCTGCTAGAAATATTCAGAAGCTTTTATACATTGGCAAATTTCGACACACAGAATGCATTATTGTCCTCATTAGTAAAAGTGACAAACAAAAAAACCAAACAACAATGTAGAAATTACAGGGGAAGAGAGGAATCAAGAAGGCAAAAGACACATTTACCATTTATTGGGAGATGATGGTGTAGAAATTCAGGTGTGTAAAAAGTTTTTTCTTAGAACTTTTCAAGTTTCCGATGGTCGTGTTACTGGGGTGCTGAAACGCAAATGTATTCAACATGTTCCACCTATCGATCAATGACGGCGACAAACTTCTGTAAATAAAACACCAGACAGTAAGATCACAGAGGTAAAATAATTCATTGGCCGATTTCCAGCCTATGAATCTCATTACACTACTCTCAGCCTTGAACGAATTTATTCACTGTATAAAGATAATACACATGAACCTGTCTCATCATACATTTTCAGTAAAATTTTTAATGAATGTTTTAATCTACGTTTTGACGCACCCATCAGTGACTCTTGCAAAAAATGTGACCTCTTTAATAACAAAATTAAATGTGCTGAGAATGAACAGCAGAAACTAGAGTTACAACATGAACAAGAACTACACCAGGGATTAAAAGATGACACAGCTTTGGCAAAATCATCAACTGATGTCACAGTAATCACCTTTGACTTAATGAAAACTCTGCCTACCCCTGTGTTGAGTACTGGAATAGTATATTACAAAAGACAGCTGTGGACTTTTTGTTTTGGTATTCACAACATGGGGACAGATGATGCCTACATGTTTGTTTGGGATGAGTCAGAAGCTTCACGAGGACCTCAAGAAGTAGGATCCTGCTTGATGTATTTTTTTAAACATTTTGTCACTACTAAAAAAGTAATCATGTACTCCGATCAATGTGGAGGGCAGAATAGAAATATTAAGCTATCATTGATCTGCCAGTTTGTCATATCTCATCCGGATTTTACCATTCAAGAAATAGATCGTAAATTTTTGGTCAGTGGACATTCATATCTACCGTGTGACCAAGATTTTGGTTTAATTGAAAAAAATAAAAAGTTCTTTAAAGAAATATTTGTTCCGGAGAATTGGCTCGAAGAAATTAAAACAGCTCGGAAAAGGCAACCATTCAAAGTAATACGAATGACTGCAAGTTATTTTTTCTCTTCCAAATCTCTAGAAAAAAATATAACCAATACAAAAATTTCAATTAGTAAGTCCAAGGTAAGGTGGTTGAAGATTTAGTGGTTGAAATTTCACAAATTACATTCGTTTTCAATTTTTTATAAATATTCTAACAATGAAGAAGTCCTCTTTGAAGAAGTCAGTGTGGAAAAAAGACAGTCACAAGCCATGATACAAGAGTTAGACACATTGGAAAGACCAACCATTGCTGAAAATAAAAAAAAAGACCTTGAATTGTTGCAGTTCATCCCACCAGTTTATCATGCTTTCTATAACATCCTAAATTCTTCCAGCCGGGTTAGGGATGAAGTGCTTTATGATGAGACAGATAAAGAATAAATCTAACTCTGTAGTATTTTTATTTTTTCCTATAAAACTTGTGCTTTTATGGTGTAACCTGTTTATTATTTGAATTATGACCAAATTATGAAAAATGCAGAAGTGGTGTAACCCACATTTTTTTTAAATATTTTCGCTTCATAAACGCATAATTGCACTCATAAAGTAGATTTGAAAGTTCTTTTTGTAATTTAAAAACAAAACTCTCAAAAAATGTTTACAAAAAATTTTTTAACATAAACAATTTCACCAAATTTTAATTCCTTATTATCTCTAATTGAAGTCCCTGGGGTTACACCACCTTTGCGCTTGTCTGGTATTTATATTATCAAATCTTAAACAATTAATTAAGCTATTAATTCTATACTAAGAAAATACATCTAAATATTTCTTGACCCGTTCCATCAGTTGCAAATATATGATTGGTGACGGTAGCATTACATTATAACACTGAAGAATAATACAACAATCCGATAAGAGCCTTGATTTCAGTCTCATTCATATCTTTCAGTTCAAGTCGATTAGTCTCTTTGAACTTACTGCGGTACACATTTAATTTTGGGTTAGTATGTTCAACGACGTTGTTCATCATAGACTGGTCAAACAATTTTGACCACAGCTCCAAGTAGTCTTCAAACTGAGGTATATTTTCGCGCCGACATGGTACTCTTAAAATGTTATGAGATAGAGTTCTTGATGTCATAGGACACTCTTGAGTATTCCAAGTAAAGCCATTTTTACCTTTCAGCACATTGGTGTTAGGTTGCTGGGAGCTAATTTCACTTATTTCATGGTTGACCTGGCTCTCTGTAGTCATAAACCCTTCCTCTTCTGCCTCTAAAGAAATCTCATCGTCTTCGAGATTTTCTAGCTCCGGTTCAAAGCAGGGATCCTCGACCACATCATCGAAGTCGCTGAAGTCCTCGTCTTCATCTTGCTCCAACTATTGAACCATTTGTTGCTCGGTGATTGCAATGGCAAACCTCCCAGCAGATGTTCTTTTTGATGTTGAAGCTCTGTCCATTGTGATTTTGTTAATAATCTATAAAAAAATAGTAAACCATCAATTCTACTGACGTTATAGTCTATAAGACAGTATGAAATTTTTACAAATTTACTGAGTAATACTAGTAACACAGACTGTAAACGTTTTAAATGAGTGTCTTTTATGAATTTATGCTACTAAATCTACCTTTTGATTTCAATGAAAAAATTTAATGTTTCGTGCTATAAAACAAAAACTACTTCTTACTTTTATAAAGTAATGGATTAAAACTACTTTAATTAAGCTTATAATATAATCATGAAGGATTTCTCTAGTCTTTATAAGTAAAATAAAAATAAATAAATAAAATGGTATTTTTTTTCTTACAAAACCAATTTTCGGAGGCTAACTTATCATGGATTCGACTTTTGTAAAAAAAATTATGGCAATATTTTGTTTTTAAATTATGAAATAGTTCATTTGTTAGTTTTCAACATCTGTTATTGTTTTTTTTACCCGATTGTGTCAGAAGAACGGAGTGTAATTTTTTCAATATACTTTGTAATGTTACATACAGAATATAAATTTATTACACAGAATAGTAAAGAAAAATGACAGCTGTGCTGTCGCGTTTCGTGTGATATGTGCCAAAGAGGGAAGAGGATGAAGGAGGAGAATGTATCTGTATAACTTCTATGGGGTTGTCTGTGGGCATGGCTAGGTCATAAAAATGGCTCCGATTGTTCGTTGAAATTACTTTAATTAAAACAATAAAAGCAAAAAAAATGTTTATTTACAATTATAATCCTACGAAAAAAGTAGAAAAAATATGTTAAAAGTGTAAAGTTAAAATGCTTAAAACAAAAATAATTACAGTGCCTAAAAATAATGACCACACCTGAAATTTGCTTGGCAATCATAAAAACCATATTGAACTACATTTATTTACAGTCGGTAATAATAATAACAAAATTATTTGAAAGCACGGAACTTTAACATATTATCCACAAGGTCACTACAGAAATTACTCGCGTAACTCGCAGTTGCAATATTAAGCATAGCCCTACGAAACAAGTTTCTTCTTGGGATCAGGCCTTGGTTGAAAGAAGAGGATTAATATGATTAAATACAAATAAGAAAAGAGGTGGCAGCTAGTCGCTGCGGAGGCGCTACGAAGACGTTATTGAATAAATGCTTAACACTTAATGATGACAATTTATATTTACTTGGTTATGATCAGGGTTATGATAATATATTAAGCATAGCTCTACGAAACAAGTTTGTTCTTGGGATCAGGCCCTGGTTGAAAGAAGAGTATTAAAATTATTAAATACAAATAAGAAAAGAGGTGGCAGCTAGTCGCTGCGGAGGCGCTACGGAGACGTTATTGAATAAATGCTTAACACTTAATGATGACAATTTATATTTACTTGGTTATGATCAGGGTTATGATAATATATTAAGCATAGCTCTACGAAACAAGTTTGTTCTTGGGATCAGGTACTAGTTAAAAAACAGGGATATATGGCAGCCAGCCCTGTTGCTATCACTATAGTAAATTTATCGCGTAATACGAAATGAATGGTACAGGAAAAGAAGGGGCTCATTAACATTTTCATTGTTTTGAGTAATAACATAAGTAAACCTAAATTTTCAATTTAAATTATTACAAATTACTTAGAATTTCATATTTACTTATCTACTCAATGGGCAATATATTTTTAATACCCATCCCCATTGGTTTTTGGTTCCCATTTTAGGTTTGGTCCCATTGGTTTTTACTTGGACTAGGTAAATAAATAGTATTTTAATATTTTATAGGCTGTCTGAAATGTACTGGGAGAAAAAGTGCTCATTGTTGCAATGAGCTCCTTGTCGCATTGCAACTAAAATGGTTGTGTGGCTTGTTTCTTGATTCTTATTTGTTAATTATCTTATTAAAGTAATAAAATAAAAAAGATACGTAATATAAAATGTTTTAAATTTTAGCATTATTTTTAATTATGGGTTAAATCAGTGTAATATAATATGCTTTCAGGTGAACAAAACTTTTTTAAGTGCTGAAGATCATTATATTATTCTTGAAAAATTGGCAACTTCTCTGTGTATAATCTTAAAGGCATAATGAATTCATTATTTTGTACAATGTTCCCCGCACTAGTTTTCTTCTTCCTTCCACTAATACATGCAGATTCCCAAGGTCCATTATAAGTTGAGCGAAAACGTATTTTGGGAGTAGCTTTGTCAATTTTCAGAACTTTAATTGGACGTGAATGAAAAGATGACTTTTTAGCATAAATGGTATCCAAACGGCCAGTCCATGCTCTATAGCCCAGCTGCTAGAGGAAAATGATTTACTGTAATTAGGTCCAGCAAATTATGCGCAAAAATGGGTTGGTCTGTTCACACACAATGAGAGAAAATTTAGTGTCATTTTTGGAGTTGCGGAAGACTGTTTATAAAATGGTTTTATAGGTAAAAAACAGTTTTTTTAAGATAACTAAAAAATAACAAACAATATCGATTTAAAATTTTTATCCTTTTAAGTGGTCATTTTGCGACCTTAAATTTCAAAATCGGTCTACAAATTGTTTAAATAATTGCAAAAAACC
>LUGF01022549.1:27343-37784 GCA_001625245.1 Calycopis cecrops | reverse complement strand
CTATTACCACTCCACTTCGTTCCTACCTGGTGTCCCACGACACCACATATCTTTTTATGTATAATTCCGTTCGACATTGACACAGATCGCTGTCTATGTACAGACGTGTTTCTCGTACACATTAATGGAATCAGTGGACACTCTATTACCGAAGCACGTACGATTGCCTCTGCAAAGTGATCGAAACAGTGAACCATTTACCGTAGGTTATAACGTCGTCTTGTTACCTTAAAATGGCAGTGTGCCTTTATTGTAATAGAAAAATGACCAAAGGGCAAAAATTTTATTTGTTATTTTAAATCGAGTGCCATTGTTGGCTCTCTTTCTTTCTCTTCTCATTCATCGAGGTCGAGGAGTATTTTTGGGGAATTAAAGTTAAAATGTTTCATTTGAATAATATACTTCGATTGGCATGGTTTGTATTTAATTTATTTTACTATCTATGCTGTTGTTATCGGTGTTGCAGCTACCTTTAGTCTTTACCGTGTGTTTATAACTATATTATATATCGGTGTCTTTTTCATTGGTTGGTATTGTATACCATTGGCATGGTAAGTAGACATTATTGCCCGAAGACGTCCTGATTACCATTTCTTTACCCTCATCCTACCGTCAGTAAATTACATTACGCTACTTCACGCCGATGTAATGTGTGCGAGATGTTCTTCCCCGGTAGTTCCTATTACAGAAATGTGTCGTCTAAGTTCAGTCATGGACTATATACTGAATACCATACCATAGACGATGTCTATGGATAGGTACGGATGACAAGGGAGAGGGATGTTTGACTTTACGACCGTGGCTTGGCTAGTGACAGCAACAAGCATATAACCGTAGGTAGAGAGCTGCGGATAACCAGCAAAGATGCATTTAGGCACTAAACTAGGCATCAGCTATCAACTCTGATCTGTCAGACTTGTCCTACTTCCATGCATATGCAACAGTACCAATCCGAGACGTTTTATAAACAGTAAATGTTTAACACAGGCAGCCACTGCTGCTTTACCAACACCGGATTGAATAGAACACACATAAATTTTCTACAGGATCAAACCTCTGACCTCAACAGTCACGGCGGACCTGACGAGAATATTCGGAATGTTCGTCTAATTGTCACCGAGGCCGCTAAACTGTTAAAGGTTGAATTAGCATTTAACCTTTCACAAAGAGAACCATTTTGCAACTGGCCAATATAGGCGCTGTTTATTTAATTATGATTAATACGCTTGGTATCTAAGCTTTATGCACTAACCTAGGTTTCGTTGGAGTACGTTAACCCGTGGAGGTGGGAGAAGAATGAAGGGCAACGAATCTGTAATAACTGTCTGCGAGCGTCGGTAGTCATGGAAATGGCTTCGACTGCTCGCATGTCCCTTTATAATATAAAAAATAGTAAGTAAATACTCCTAATTTATGCCTTTATGAAATTCAAGACACGCTCAAAACACTCGTAGCCACTCGAGGTGCGTTGGAGATCTACATAGCTCGAGTAGAATAGTGAATACTGACGGTATAAAAATATGTCATTCAATTATGTTTTCTATAGTAGGTATAAGGGGACAAACGAGCAGTCTGAACCTTTTTATGACTACCCATGGACTCATCTACATGTTTATTTTGTATGCCCTCCTCTTCTCTTCCCCTGCGAAATACCGCTTAATAATAATACTATTTTCTTATAGAAAATTCAATTTTTGATAGATACGAGCAACAAAATCATGTTAGTGGAATACCTTATGAATGAACATGATTCTAAGTGAAAGTTGATAAAGTTTTTAATACCGCCGTGAATATCGCCTTTTCAGGAGTTTACACCAATAAACGACAAAAACCCTTCCTCTGACACACTGACGTAATACGAAGGCCACTATGTCGCCCCTGGTGTGGTGTGTGCGAGATCTGAATGTACCAACAAAATAAGGTTCGGGTTTTACCCGAATAAGGAGGTGAGGAGAGGAGGCGGGTAAGGATGGCAACAATTTTGCATATCCCTCGCGATTTGACATCTACAGGCGCGCTATTCAAATTCAGCGGTACGGCTGTATATTTATCTCCTTCGCATACAAAACTTGAGATTTTTAGCTGCCTTCCATGTAATAGGTACCTGGGAGAATTGGAATAAATAAAAAAAAACAAAACATTTTCACACTAGTTTTCTAATGGGTTAGATAGAGAGAGCGAGTGTCACTTATATATTTGTCTTGCTCTTACCACGTCCATTATTCTGTAAATACATACACGCCGATCGCAGGCTCTTAACACCTTCGGAGAGACCCCGGATGAAATTTATCATTACACCATGACCAATGCTTGAACAATGGTGTAAATCCAAAACTTAAGTGCGTTAGTCTTGATTCTCCACGGCCCTTAGGTACATTCTTTTACATTGCCATTGTATATCTATCTTGTTAACCTTCCATCTACAATTATTTATATTTACATAGACACATAATTATTTTAATTTAATGTAACTTGTCTATCGGCTAAGTTGGTTGATCTGCTTGCAATAGCCGATTCAGATAGACGCAAGTAGCAAAGGCATAAATCATAAAATTGAAAAATGCGGAACATCCCTAAAGCACTGTACCTACCCTCTTTTATGGCCAGAAGTTACAGGCCTATGAGTTATAACAATGACAGACCTGAAATATGATACGACCTAGGGATCTTCAAGAAAGGAGTTTATTCTTCAAAGGTCGGCAACGCATCTGTTAGACCTCTGGTGTTACGGATGTCTGTGGGTCTTGGTGTTCTCTTTACATTAGATGACCTAACTGCTCGTTTGCCTCCTATGCTATAAAAAAAAATAAAAAAAAATGTGGGTACTTATAGCAGAGTAATAGTATAAGTTTGCATTAGTAGTTGATATGATAGATGTAAATACGAAAACAAACGCTTATTTTTTTGAGTTTCAGTAAACAATATAGCAACACGACTCACGTTCATGATTAGGCAGAGAGCCAAGTGCCACTTGTGATCATTACATATTGGCCTTACTCTCTCCATAATCGTTAATTCTATTAAGTTAAAGCAATCCTTTAATTTGGTAGTAATTTTAGAGAGCACGCTTTGTAAAAATGATACGAATATCTGTGTTAAATTATGACCGAAAAAGCGTAACACCAACGTGACATTTTACCGCGCTTGCGACGCTTACGTTTCTTGCGCACATTATACATCAGAATCCTGTGTATCGCATAAGTAGACACACCACTTTATATCCGAGCAAAGATTTTCATAAACTATACAATGTTGTTACAATGTACGAACTGTAGACGCGCAAGAATGTAACGCCAGACACACAGCCGGCACGTGGAAGGCAGCCTCGATGCAAATTACCCTGTCTCCTAGCGCAACGGTGTAACTTGTTCATCCAACTGTACCTTCAGTGCGTTATGTAAGGTTATACAACTTGTAAATTACTTTGATTTGTTTTATTTAATGTTCGTTATTTTTAAATGGGGTTTTTTAACAGATATGTTAACCCTATCGTAGCCAATAAAGACATCATCTAGGTATACATATATTAAAATCGTAGGAAAGTCAAAACTGTACATTGAATATTTTTTCAAAAGAATACCTGGGGCGTGGTTTAGAATCGATATCGAAACCGATAAGGTTTTTGGATTTTTGTCTGTTTGTCTGTATATCCGGGCTAACCTCAAAAATACTGCATGGATTTACTTCAAACTTTGCATAAATATTACTTACAGGTCGGGTCAACATAGAAGCTACATATTATCACTGTATCACCTACGGGGGAGAAGCTGCGAATCTTTCATTTCAAGAATTGGTAAAATCTTTTAAGTCCGAAATCCACGCAGGCGAAGCTGCGGGCGGAAGCTAGTACATATATAAGTACAATTCTCGTGTCACAATCTTAGTTATATTCTGTAACAAGGTTGGTGTGATGCGGCAGCCAATCCTATCTTTGTAACAAACTATTAGCATTATAATCATATATGATAGATATTAAGAAGCATAAAAGCTATGATGAAGATAATCAGTACCTACATGATAGTAAACAGTAATCACATAGCATAATATTATATAGTACTCCATGTACAGTCACGAGCAAATGTATGTACCTATATACACTAGTACCTCGTCATTATTTCTTTGACTTGTTAAAGAAAGTAATTCTTACAGGCTAATGAAGTGTATACATATTATTGCTCGTGACTGTACACATTTTCCAGCCTGTTATGATCAGGATACAGTGTTATACGAGTAGACCTGCTCGAGAGTGACGAGGTTGTATATGCAATAAAAACTTGCGATATTCGGAATTTATGGGGAACAAAGAAAATACTCGGGAATGTTGGGACGAAAGTTTCCGGACAGAATGAAGAAATACTCTCCGGCATTTCCAGGGCGCATTCCAAAACACGACGCGCTCATACGTGTAGATTTATCTCGTGGCCGCTATTTTTACTAATGTTTAGGAGAGAAGTGCCAGTTCTGCTGTCGCTTTTCGTGGTGTGTAAGTTGCAGTGGTGGGACGAGGAAGGAGGACACGCACCTGTAAAACCCTTATGCGGATGTCTATGAGAGTCGGTAATCATGACAATCGGACTGCTCATTTTCGCCTTCTACTAATAAAAAAAGGTGATATAGACAAATTTTCTAAGGGCAGGAAGATAGGCTTGATTAAAACATATTAATAAGATTACTTTTTGTCATTAATCTGTTCTACATGGACCAATATTAGACCGCCAAGGAATATATATTAAACTAGCTTCCGCCCGCGACTCCGTCCGCGCGGATGTCGGTCTTCGCGTGGATGGATTTATTTTTTTCTACGTATTTTTCCAGGATAAAAACCAATATACCAAGTTTCATCGAAATCGAATTGTTAGTTTTCACGTGATGCCTGAACAAACAGACAGACAGACAGACAAACATTTTTTTAATTGCATATTTGGGTTTGGTATCGATCCAGTAACACCCCCTGCTATTTATTTTTTCAATATTTTCAATGTACAGAATTGACCCTTCTACAGATTTATTATATGTATAGATTATACTAAATATTTACAAGCCATCTTATGGAAATGAATGCCCCAGTTAGCTCACCTTGTAGCTCGGATCACATTTAAGGTCACCATGGTTGCCCTTCATCAAGGTCTCCCTTAAAAACGTTTAGTTCAGTGTCTTATAAGTAAAAATGTAGTCTTATTTTTATAGCGCAAGGGTAAATGATTACCGAACGACCGGCTGGCGTAATAGTACAGAGCTCTACTTGTAAGTATGTGCATACCCAGTATTTTACAAATTGCGGTGTATCTGGTGGCCCACGGAGGTGGGAGGGGCAAGGAGGGCAGCGCATCTTTACAGCCTCTATGCGGATGTTTATGGGCGACGATGGTCATGAAAGTGCCTGCCAATGGTCGTTTGCCTCCATATACTATAAAAAAAAATTAGCAATATTTTCGCAATCTATACCTACCTACCTCCCCGGTCGTGCCAGCCTAATTCAACTGCAGCCTACCTCTTACTTGATTGAAAAACATAATATACGGATGCTCCGATAGTGTACCTTTTGTCATAGGACTTTGATGTAGTGTTGTGTTTCCAACGAGTTATGAGAGTTGAGATATTTCAATGAAGGCATAACCAATCTGCATTATCTTCGGATCACTCGCATACAAGTGATCTGATTGCTTATTTGTCCTCTTTGGAATATAACTAATGCAAAAACAGAGGATAGAAAGATATATAGATTGATAGATAAAAACTTTATTTGCAATTACAAACAGCACAATTACAGAACAACATGAAAACATACTTATGTGGATGTGTTATTTATACAATCTTACACATCTGAAATATGGTAGGTGACTCTTAACTGAATTGGTACTGCAACTGAACTGATTGTAGAAGAAAAAGTATTCCACATTTCATGACAAGACCGAAAGTAGGTACAGTACAAACCACAAAAGTATATACATGTTCCTACACTTTGTCTTTCCTGAAAGTATACCTGTAGTTAGCGAGTCCCTGTTCTATTTTGTTGCCGAGACAAAGTTGGTTGAAGTTGGAACACAATCTGAACAAATTGCCTAGGGATTGGTTCGTTCGCGTTCAAGAATTTATATTGCATTACATCTCCTATATTCCCGACTCCCGCAGAATCACTGGTCGTGATTCTTACAAGAAAAGAGGAGAATGGCGTTTTTCTTCTTTAATTTTAATTTCACTACTACTAACGCCCATAGACGTCCGCACAGAAGTCATGCAGATGCGTTGGCCTCCTTCCTCCTCCCACTTCCTCCTCCTCCCAGTTCCTCTTCCTCCCATTTCCATAGGCCACCGACTACTAACATTTCGCATGAAACGCGACAGCAGCCCTTTACGCCGGTATTAGGTAAACGAGAGGTAACTTTCCTCCTCTTTAAATGATTATGAATTAATTTAAGAAGATTAAGCAAGTAAATGATTTACGGGGTAGTGTAGATTCTCGGATGGCAGGATCGGAGGTACGTCTAGCTCGAACAAAATTTCCTGTATTCCATTGAAAATTCGTTTGCTTTGTTTGTCTGGTCTATTAGTTTAAAGAGGTTCTAGTCATTAATTGACAACCTAATGTTAGATCAAAACGGACTAATATTACTTGCTTCAAACTAATAACAGGCAAAACGCTTATGATTAAGATGGTAATGTTATCCCTATCCCCTTTGTCCCCCTATGCAATAAAAAATGACCTACCTCTCGATATTTGACTAATCTATAGAAACCAGAAAGGAGGCGATAGAACTCAGAGTATTCAAATTACTATTTTAGTCTTATAGTTTGAAGTTTGAGTGGTTATAGTCATTAATTAACAACCTAATGTTAGATCAAAACGGACTAATATTACGTGCTTCAAACTAATAACAAGCAAAACGGTTATGACTAAGCCGGTAATGTTATATCTGCTGTCATAACTGTCAGCTGTTAGCCTACATTCTGCTGCGATTGCATAAAGCCTACAATCTGATATTGGGTCAGGCCGTAGCTAGTTGTTAAATTGAAGTGTCATGGGAAACGTCACTACAAAGGCTCATACAATTCGTGCTGTGATTCCAAAGATGTCTGATAAATGTCTATCATTTCGTGTTTCATTCTCGTTTATTACAAAATGTTGCTGACAATCGTAAGCTTTTTTTTCGCATAAGGAGGAAAACGAACAGTAAGAGCCATTTTCATGACAACTGATGCCATCATCCACATAGAAGTTATACAGATGCTTTACTCTCTTTCCTCCTTCTCCCTCCTTGGGCCAACTACATCACATGTTAATCTTCTCAATAAAAATAGACTGTTATGTTATATTACGGATAATAATTATTCTAGCGTCTTTAGATTTTATAATCTATCGAATTCTATTTCGATCATCGCATCGAATTCTATTTCCTTTATTTATAAAGTCGTAATAAAAATAAAATGTACCTACTAGATTTCTTTATAAACGGAGCTCTCTCGAAAATAATCGAAAAGATATATTTTCGAATCTCAATATCAACTAAAACTAAATAGGTTTAATTTCCATATACCTACAGATACGCATGATGGGGTATTTAATATTTTAAAGTAATTATAAATAAAAACCGGCCAAAATATGCGAGTCGGAATTGCACACCGAGGGTTCCGTACCAACGATGTCTCTGCGATATTTTTTACCAGAAAATAAAATAACTTGGTTTTTCATAGTGTTTGTATGTACAACAAAGTTTTATGTTAAATTTTTGAAAATGTATTATTTCTCAAAAACTAATAATGATATCTCACTCAAACCAATTTTCGTTGAAAGCTTACCTTTCAGATCTACTGGATGTATTATATTTTTTTGATTTTTCACTCTCTTATTTTAAAAGTGAACAGCGTATATCTTTCAAACAATAAATTTTGACGAAAAATGGTTTTAGTAATCTTACCTAATGTAATTTTTGAAGACGAAGAAGAGAAGAAAAATATTTTTAGATTCAGTTCAATGTTTCATACATTTTACTTTGTTTTCTAATTTATTTATTTTTATTCAAATTTCGAATAGCGGTTCACATAATACATCAACCTACAAAGTTTCAACTAGAAAGGCCCAATAGTTTCGGAAAAAAATGGCTGTGACATACTGACGGACGGACGGACAGACCGATCACAGACATGACGAATCTATACGGGTTCCGTTTTTTGCCATTTTGCTACGGAACCCTAAAAATGAGTACGATTATATTATATTTTATAACAATAATTATTGTAAATGAATAAATATTTTCCTAAAAGTGTGTGCTGCTTCTTTGTATGTTTTGATATTTCCTACTTTTTTACAAAAAAAAAACCAGAAATCATAAGTAAGTATATTAATATTTCCTAACTCGATAATGAATAATTTATACAAATAACACTAGATATGCCGCATCTACATCCTAATCAGTAACTAGTATTTATTTGTTGAAATTTAATTTCTACTGATGTGTCGATCACTAAACGGAAAATAAAAAATTATGAAGTATCTAGTGAGGTTTGCCAAATCCATTACCGTTTGTCCTTTAATTAAAATAAAAAAGCCCGTAGAATTTACCAAAAGTATATCTACAAATTAATTACATAAGCTTGTCAGAAGGCTAATTTAAATTATGTTATACATAAAAGTTTTATGGTGAATTTCGTAGTAACATAGACACGTGTTACAGTTCTCATTTTATAACGCCGTCGAGTTACATAACATATCATTGTCATTATCACCATCACCCTCATTTCGTACAGACAGGGCCGTGCTTCATTGCAGCTGAATTGGGCGGCCATAGTGGTACCTGTCGTTCACATGATACCTCTGTTAAGTAACGGTTATGAGAGGGCAAAAGCATAAGAGGGCAGCGCGCCAATTATGTGTCTGCTAGCTGCGCCCCGCGATTTCACTCGTATAAATTTCGACACCGTGGAAAATAGAAAAACTTCCAATGGCACCTCACAGGAACATTTTTTCGGGATAAAGACTATCCTGTGCTAATCCAAGTTACCCTCTACGTGTGTGCCAAATTTCTTGAAAATCGGATCAGCATTTTTTGCGTGAAGGAGTAACAAACAAACAAACAAACATACACATTTTCGCAATTATATTATAGTATATATATATAGTAGGATGGGTGGGTGATTCTAAAGAGAAGAGGCTCCGATTACCCGTTTGTCCTCATAAATAAAAAATATTATAAAAAAATGTAGTGGACAACATAATTTAAATAATCATAAAATTTATGAGATCTTCAGAGAACGCATAAATATAACTATTTATTACATCATTTGCGTATAATATTGTATTGATGTTATGAGAATATATATTATAATGAATAAAGTTCAGTTTTGTCCTGATTTCTGCAGCAGCATCAAGGCTTTGGCATTTATAAAATCCCTTTCCCAACTTACAACGTCTCTAGCATACTTTCATGCTTGCTCCTTGCACGTGCTAGCTATTGTAATACTCTAACTGACATGGGGGAAGCTTGAAGCTAGAAACTATTTGATTTACTTGCATGCCATGTAAAGGAGAAACACAAAACTGACACGAGTGCTCTCATATGCCTACAGGCATGCCAGTAGAAAGACGAACTAGAGTGAATGTATGTTTTATTTGCAAACAAATGTCTTTGAAACCGATTATACTTTTATATTATTTAAATAGTCCTTGATATTCCCTACATCGAAATTCAGGAGGAATTTGATGTTACTCTTATGTTAATCTATAGTAATGCTGTCTGTTCCTCCTCACACGAGTAAGTTATGAACAGGGATAAAAGTTTGAAATATATACTTTAAAACCTATTTTAGTACCTAACGAAGACAGATATTTTTTAGATTATGGCCCCGGATTTTTATTAAAATAATTGATAAAATGAATAGATATAGGTATTTAGACCTAATAAAAATATGAATATTTCGATTGTTCAGTTTTATCCTTTAATGACATCCTTACCAGAACAGGTAACAAGCTTATCTTAGGTATACTCCCTTTCTTTACTTACATTCGTTTCGTCTGGACCTCTTCAACACGACCTCACAATTCCATCCGAGCCTTGGCATTTTGTATAATATATCACAAGTATCACATTAATCGGCCGATAACACTAACCATATTTGGGATACAGGTAATTTGCTAAGTTAAATTGAAATGTTAACAACGCTAAAAAGAAACATATTTTCATACACTCGCCGATACGAGATACCGGAACTTAAGATTTTAAGTTAAAATGTCAATGAATGTTTTATCACGTGCTTGTGTTGTTTTTTTTTAATTTTATACGTTTCCGCTATTCTACAGCAGTGAAGGTCTGAGGAAGACAGAACCAGACAGAACTTTTGCAGAATCCTAATATTGTAAAGTTTAAAAAAAATAAGTTTTACAATTACAATTTTAATTACCTATTTATTATGTTTAGTTTTTTAGGCTTCCGTACCCAAAAGGTAA
>LUGF01022548.1:100099-120304 GCA_001625245.1 Calycopis cecrops | reverse complement strand
TAAATCCTCTCAGAATTTCAAACGTGCATGAAGCTAGTTATGAAGTTTACTTTACATCATATTTTTAAATGTTCTAATTACGACTTTGTGTCCATAGGAACGATTTCCCCTATAAGCGCGGCAGTTTCCCCCAGTTCCGAGAACGAATTATCTGTTCAATAATTCAAATGGTGAAGCGTCTTCGGCGGTTAATGATGCGTGTGAGGAAGCACTCGCTGGACTCGATCTATATGATCGCCCACTGTTACACCGGACCTCGCCATTTACATAACCGGAGAGACGGCAACTGGTGTGATAGTGTGACAAGTGTGAGTGGAGAAAAACATTACAATGAAATCAATCCACCAGCGACCAGGGCTGGTGTAAAGGTTCTGAAACGTCAGGCTTGTAAAAAATATGAACCGTGATAAAATCTTCTTTTTCATGGTATAGGGCAAACTAGATGTCGGAGCCATTTTCATGAATGACGCCCATAGACATCCGCACAGAGGCTATACAGATGCGCAGCCCTGCTTTCCACTCCCACCTCCTTGGGCCATCGCTACTTACACACCGCACGAAACGCGACAGGACAGCTGTCACTTTACGCCGGCCTCGTGTAAACGAGAGGTTCGTACCTCACCGGTCGTGCCGGCCCAATTCGGTTGCATGCAAGCATGCATTGTGGCACTACCCCTTACTCAATCATGAAAGGTAGGTTTATTATAATGAGTAATATTCAAGACATCATTTAGCAAGATGATGATGAAGATGATGCGTGTAAGGATCGCGAAATGTGTCACTCGGTTCTCGCTCTACCCCATTAGGAAACTGACGTGATGAGACGCTGTGTGTGTGTGTATTATGTCACACTTATTTAAACAAATCGTAATCAAAATATTATTATATTATTGTTATTGTGATGTAGGTATGTTTTCTTTGCTCAGCATAATGCTTATTATTATTGTTGTTGTGCGGACAAGTTGCTCTTCTTCCCTATTACCCCTCTAATGGGGCGCCGGAAACTTAAACCCGACCGAAACGCGACATTCTAATCGTAACTACTGCGGCGGTATCGTGCAAACTAAATGGTATTATGGTATTCCCTGCCCGAGCCGGCGCAGTTATAATAATTGTGTATTTGTTTAAAGTGTGGATATCATAGTAATATTAATTTGGCTATAAATAGACTGGTTATAATTGCACTGAATATGCAAAATACACATAAATATTAAAAAGAATTGAATTGTTACATTAAAGTTAAAACATCGCCATTTTGAAAAATGAATAATTCATCTAGACCTGAGTCGTCACTGTCGAGATCTGACCCATGCGACAACACAGCTGGGTGTCCAGCTGTGTTGTCGCATTTTCTGCGGTGTGTAAGTAGCCGGTGGCCCATGGAGTGAGGAGGAGAAAAGAAGGCAACCCGGCAAAAGGTATAAGAGAAGTTGCAACAATCCTCTTTACGACTGGACGTCTTCAAAATAAGACCACAACTTGTTTCATACTTCCAGCTCTATATCTATAACCACTGGGACAAGATATGCTTACGTCACATGCAAGTATTACGTTTAGCAAGTTTTCTCCTCGCACTTATCTCGATACGCTCAAGTACTGACCAGTACATCATTTAAGTACGATCTAAAGTGTCGCTAGTTATGTAAATAGTAAGTTGCACAGCACTGGCCGGGTCGCTCCCATTTCACATAATGATCGCTACAGATTGCTGTGACACAACACGCGTGACTTACTTGTATACTTCCGTGCTATTACTGTTTATGTCATAATTTGTGACATCTGTGTATCTCTTAAGAAAGTTTCAATGCATTGCTAGGTATACTTGAGAAATTTTTTTACTAGTCTCAACGTCGTGGTAGGTCCGGGTACATGATACTTACAGCCAGCGAGGGCTATACATTTCATGCGGATCGTGTAATACCTAACTGTACGATTAGACATTTATCAGACTATTACTTATTAATACTGACGACTAGGCTGGCGCAGTGGTACAAGGCTCGGATAAGTGGAAAATGTTGCGCCAGGGGCCGCGGGTTCGAAACCCGCCTTGGTCATGGATCTATGTATTATATGTGTTTCTATAATAAATATATAAAATTTCTTAAATTTATAATACATATGAAATATATTACCGTTGTCTAGTACTCGTAGCACAAGTCCTTACGGTACAGTAGGGGCTAGGCTAACGTGGTGGTGTAAGTCCACAGATATTTACTTTCTAATTTACTTATTGCAAAAAAAATACTTTAAATTAAATGAATTTGTGTCGATTTTGTAAGTTTATGCAAATGCCTCTCAGGTACAATAAAGCTGCTTCCCGTGACACATTACGACGATAAAGTGGCTATTTAATCGTAGTAATGGTCGTATAGCATCGTGCCAACGTCGGAAATGGTTGAATTTAAATAAATCGCAATATAATATGTTTGTTTTATTGGATATAAAATGCTATGATAAAATATATGTTTCAATTACGCGGTAAGTCTAAAGTTATAGAAAATATTAAGTAACCAAACAGTAAGAATCTTAATTGCACTCTAGGTTAGTATCTTTTTATAGCGTACACAAGTATGTACGTCATGTAATACAATTTAAAAAACATACTTCGTGCCGATGTCTAAGTCGTGACACGTTTTAGAGTTATAGAGTAGTTGTAGAATATTATTTCGACATAATATGAAAAACATTAATAAAAAAAATTGGATGATCAAGATCATAATTTTGCTTCATAATTATCTTCCGCGGTTGAATATGTGTCTGTTTGAATATAAATATTCGCAAAAAGATTCCAACTCATCAATTCTTGACATTATAATATATTACAGAGGTTTTATTAGCCATCACAGAAGTACATTTATATTATATTAGCTGTGCTCTGCGGTTTCATCCGCGTAAGTTTCTATCCCGTGAAAGTATCGAGATAAAAAAAAATGTTCCCGGAAAAAAAAATGGCCGATTCTCAGACCTACCCGATATGCTCACAAAATTTCATGAGAATCGATCGAGCCGTTTTGGAGGAGTATGGTAACTAACACTGTGACACGAGAATTTTATATACATATATTTATAAGTTGTACAGATTAAATATTTAGCGGACATCATTCGGTGTGTGTTCAATAAAATTGACTTTTAAAATATGAGAAAAATGTTTATTGTTTGAAACTATCTGGTCTGTACCAGTGTATGTACATGCACATAATATTATTGATCTCAATTGTTAAACACACACCGAAAGCTGTGCACCAAATATTTAATCTGTAAATATATAAAATTCTCATATCACATGATATGAGCAAAATAAGATACCAAATTGTGATCTCCTAAATTTAAAAGCATCAATATAACGATCTACCGATAGTATTTGTCACTCAATTGAATCATAAGACGATCTTGTAATCAAATACAATGCAGCGTAGTTTCGGCTTTCCTAACGGCTCTTCGATATAATAATTATATCACTAACTATGCGGTAGGTACGAGTACTGAGTCAAGCCTGTTAGGTTTTTTTATATTGAATGCGCTATTAATAGGAATGTCCACACTAGATATAACATTAACGGAGTCTTTTGAGGATCACCTTGTTGTCCGACTGTCTGTCTGTCAATAGACCTATTTCTCATGAACGCTTGGAGGCATCAAGCCGACATTCACGTCAAATACTGAGATCTGTAACTTCTTGACGTCCAGAAAAAAAATCATATTTTTTTTAAGATACAGCCGCTTATGCAGATATTTTTTATTAAAAGACACGGTTAGTGACCTGAGTTTAATAAAAAATACATAACCTACAGAGGACCTGTTAATCTAGAATAACGAAATTTAGTCAGAACTAATAAATTACAACACAAATAAAAAAAAATTAAATTGGTAAATTATAATTATTACGATTAATACGATTAATAAATTAATTACGATTAAATTATAATTATAATTACGCAAAAAAATTTACCAATTAATATACAAAACGTGAGCATGCGAATATTAGTTTATCGGACTATATAAGTTTATTAGCTCATCTCATTGTTACGGTGCGAGTCCGACTCGCACTTGGCCGGTTTTTCTTGTTATGCTCACATGCTTTAGAGAACACTGCATCCTCAACTTATGAGGTCAATGTGTACAAACGCGTGACGCGTCTAAGGTTAATGCGAGATTATAATATCCGATGTCCTCACTTTTGACACTGTAGTTGGTGAACTAAGGATAAACGCGCTTACTCAGAATCGGGTCAACAGTGACGTTATATTTAAATTAGGTGGAGCATGTGTACACGCATGTTGCTGATGCGAACGAAAATGAACTGTATTCGTAACGTAGTAGGTGCTATATTTGGGAAGCTTGGGCTCGCTTTTCGGTACCACACCGTAGTTCCTGTCGTATTGTTTTCCCCACGAAAGCGCCGCTGATTTAGCCAATACGATAATTATTGCGTGCGGCAAAATTAAGTATGTACGTTGTTCTAGCTGGAGTTTGTTATAACTGAACGGATTATATGCAACATCAAATGCTTATTATATGCATGGAAATATGGATAACGAGTACCTTATGCATGTAAACCAGCAGAATATGCAACATAAATAATCTGTTCTAGTGAATGTAGGAAGGGGAGGATGGAGGGCCATTTTATAGCCTCCTTGCGGATGGCTATGGGCGTCGGTAGTCATGAAAATGACTCTCCGACTGCTCGTTTGCCCCCCTAATACTATAAAAAAAGCCTGAGTAATAAATCTAAATCGCAAAATAATCCTAATTTTTATAATCAGCATATATTTACATTAACTAAATTGTCCATTGATAAAGGTGATGTTAAGTATTAGTGATAAAATAATATTTCTGTAAACGTGAACAATCAAGTATTTTATGTTCACTAGATTGATAGTTTGAAGATTGTGTGTTAAATAAGTGTAAATACTTCTACAAGTAGATGCCCCGGATTTGAAATTGGGTGTTATAGATTATTACTGAAGTTTAAATGCTATTATTGATTATAATTATTTATTTATTATAGTCGACAGTTCACGCTTCTAAAAGTACCAAATATTAGTTGGTGTAGTATCTATGCTATGGCAAATTTTATCAAAGTCCTTCGAGTAGTTTTGGTAGTAATTAAAATGAAGTTTTTTTTTTATGTTTGCTAGCTTGTTTGTATAGGGATGCAGTTCTCCGCACATTGACTAACAACTATTTTATCAGACGATGTCAATCTGTGATATCACTGATGTCGGCAAGTGTTTGTTTTTGTATTAAATCTAAGACTCATTGGATCTCGTATGTAGTGGTCCCAGTAAAACCATATAGGTTTTACTGGCTCTTATTTTATAGCCTGATTAGACTCGGAGGAGTCTTTGGGTCAAACATATATATATTGCCAAAACCACGATTTTCACATTCACGAAATTGTACCAAATTCGATGTGAATAAAATGTGAAAATGTCGAGTACTTTCAATGGTACTTCAAAAATATAGGTTCTGAGTTTCACTTTTATGTGCGTTGTCCACGATTTTAAGGATACTATTTCAGGGAAGTATTTTCACATCTAGAGGTTCTAAATTTTAGGTTGGTTGGATTTTTTGATAAATTTGATTTGAATGTTGATTATATGAATTGCCAGTGCATGCCAATGCTTATTCTTTTTTTTCGTAAATATTTATTTGTTTTATTTTATGTTACATTTAGTTTCACCATCATAATCATTATTAGCCTTTAACGATCACAGCTGGAAATAACCTCATTCCATGAACCTTAAAGACTTTATTTTACTGTAAATAATAATAATTTCAAATGTATAAACCATTTTTATTCAACTACATTTCGTTGCCAAACATTTCGTGTTTAAATTCATACTTTTTTATTTACACGTCTTCGTAATTTTGTAACCGCACATACAGAACGTGATATTATCCATTGAGGAGGAGAGAATTTATTGTGTCATTGTGAACTGGAGTGACAATTGAATCCTCACGTTTTCTAATAAAAATACGTTTACGTCATACGTGCATTGGAAATGTTACCTTGGTCGTTGTTTACCATGACATCATACTGTATTAAGGATATAGATAAAAAAATCTAGAGATGATAAGCAGTTTGCTTTTGTGAAAAAAATTGGCGAATAGACGTCTTCGTTAAGTGGAAAAATTAAAGGGTTATCATCATGTTGCACGCATGACAAGACGAGACGTTGGATCCGGATCGCCATGGCACGACTTCAGTTGGGCCGGCTTGGTGTGATTGCTAAGCTGTCGCGATTCGGGTGGCCCGTCTGGCCAATTAGTGATGAAAGAAGGCGGTGAAAGAGGGCAAAGCGTCTGTACATACAACCTCTGCTTGTACCTACAGGATACTCTTTTGTCCCCTTCCGCAGTAAAAAGCTTTGATTTCGATTAATTGACTTTACTTTTAACTAAATCAGCTAAATATTTTTTCCATTTTCAAAATTAGGGTTTCTTTTAGGTCAGAAAAACTTGCGGTTGAGAACTAATATAAATCATAAAGCGAGGGAGTGCAATACGATTTTAACAAACTTAAATTTCATTTTTTCAAATTAGTTTGCCAGTTTACATCACCGAAATGTAAATTGTGATGAGAAGATTTTTTCTGACGCACCAAATTAATATACGATTTACTTTTGGAATTATATTATGAAAAGGAAAAATACAAGCATACTTTTTTGTTGGTAAACCACTAACAATAATGTCTGAAATAAAATTATAATCTTCAGCTTTCGCTAAAAATATGTAAAGTAATAAGTTTTTATTGCCAAAAGCACTCAGGATGGCTCAAAAGTGCCTATGGCGACTCGAGACATCAGCGGCAGCTATTCACTGATTAATAAAGTTGTACTCTTACCGTAGGTACCTATACTTTCATGACTGAAATACTTTGTTTAAGCCAAAAGAGCAGAATATAAATAAACGGCTGCTGGGCGAACCTATAGGTCTAATTTAAAAAAAATACAGTTTCTGTCATACTAACATTGCTGATAAGTAAATATTGTTATAACTATAATATGGAGCCTGGTCCGAAATATAGTATACACTTTATTTAATTACGTTATATTAATTTTAGTACAAAAAATTAAAATAATCTCAGTAGATATACCTCAGTATAGAGACTGATGTACAATTTTCTTGTTACATTTCTTATCTATTGGCACAGTTTAAAAGTATGCATATACACTGGACTTGGAGCATACAAAAAGTTTACCGAGTAATTTGTATTCATGTTAACAAAATGCGCGTAATAGGCGGCAGTAAAAGCGAAAAGGGTATGCATTAGGAAAGAATATAAAGTAGGCATTACGTGTTCATCATAAAAACAAACATTCATCCACTTGGTTGGCTATCGGATAAAAAGAAACAGGCTCATACATCATGGTTGTTAATTTTCTAAAAAAAATATTCTAACACCTTTTTGAAATGGGACAGAGACCTTAAGATTGGTGGTGGTGGTGGCCAGAAAACTGAGAAAGATTTCCACAAATAAATACCAGAATCTCTATAGCAAAGTTTGTATATAAGGATATTTTTGAAGGTTTTGCATTTTATAACCGTAATTAATATTCAGTTAATACGTGTGTTTAACTAATTTAATATGCAAATATTTTATGCATGTTCATGTAACATAATATCGTTGGTTCTAATCCGTGTTTTCCCAGTTTCCAATTCACACAATCTATGTGAATAGCCGTGGTACGTCGTGGCTTGCTGAATAATTATTTATCGGCATAGTGAATAGATGCATAGATGCTCCGAAGGTTATATTGAATTTTTGCATTGAAAAACACAGTTATATACAATCACTTGTTTAGCTTTCAATTAGGCAGTCTTTAGGATTGGCGTGAGAAAATCTACCAAGGTTTTACACCTTAAGGTGAAAAGATAAGTTTAATCTTTTTAATCACATCATATGAGAACATATATATTAAACAATATATGCAGGGTATGTTTAAAACAAGACAATAGTATGCCGTTAGCAATTATGTTTTTTATTTCCTGGTCGTGTTTAGGTTAGAGGCGATAATTGTGAGAATATTATTGTTTATAGGAAAAATGAAAGTTGAGATAATTTGCCATGACACATTGTGTGCCCACACCTTATCTACGGAGATAAGTTATCAACGAGGTTCGAGAAAATCTCGATAGTAAACTACATCATCGGCAAACATTGATAAGGGTATGAAGTCGTATTGGCGAAAGGCGGGCCCGGGTATTGTCAACAAACAAGTTTTGTGATATGGGTTGTGCAACGGGTTTGTCTTCAAAAACTTTTGTTCGCGCCGCTGCATGTCGATGACCATGGTATCCCGGTTTCCGAAAATATTCCGTTACCTTAAATGCAATTTTGCAACTCCAAGTCCAACTTTTACTGTGATACCACATATGTATACACACTTCAATAATAATAACTTAGGTACATTTATATCTTACCTTGTAGGTATTCGTTTGTATTTATTTATAAGTTACGAAATACGTTTTTTGTCCTAAGCACGAGTTAAAATAAAATCTTAACAAACTCTATGGATTTTCAGATAAAATGGATCTTTGTATTTGAAATATTTGTGAATTATACTTTCTTTTTTTATCGATTTACATATTACGCTGAATATATTTATGTTGTTTTTACATACCTATGTATATAACCATGTTATCTATATCAGTATACAATAATCAATTTTAATATACCTATAATTTCATCCAATAAATTACACCGATCTAGCGATAAGATGGAATAAGGCGGATCCCTTATGTGTTACGGTTTATCAGGAATAGTAAATAATTGCTTCAATATATCGATAGCCAATAGAATTGCTAAACCAAGACAATAGTACTTACTGTGTGACCTATGGATATTAACTTATATGAGAATCATTACGTTACAAAAATACATATAGAAGAATTGTATGTTTTCTCAATCATAATAAACACTTATTATTGATATGTAAAATACACGTGGGGTTTAAAATAAAGATGTAGTTCTCTACATATATCTCTACAAATGTACATTTAATTTGAAGCATAAAATTAAAATTAGTTATATAAACATTTTAAAAATTTTGTATGTATTACTTGAAGGATAAGTATTTTGAAATGCTGATGTAATTTTACGATATTTGAATAAAAAATATGTTCTCTAAAGTTTTAAGTCACATGCAACGAATTTTGGTCAAAAATGCTAATTATTATATCATGCAATTTGCAACAATATAATTGTTATTAACAAGGTTCTTTGTTAACATTTGGCGAGTCAAGTTCAAGGATTGTTTATAAAAAATATAGCGTTTATTTACCTTCACATACATATCTATAATCACTGAGGGGCACACGATTGAACACAGTTGTCAAATAAAAAGGAAATTTCTGAGTTTCACGTATTTTTTTTTCACGCGCGTAATTTAACGGTGCGATTCGGTCGTGCACTCTGCGGTCGCGCGGTGGCTGCGCGTCTGACAGGCTGCGCGGGCGCATACATCACGTGCGCTGACTCTGGCGCTGATGCGCCGGCTCGCCGCGGCCAGTAATGGAACTAGTGGCGCTTTTCACGCTCCAACGATTACGATAGGGCTGTTGCGTTCATGTTTCTATCGTTTATTGTATCGGAGGGAAAATGTCTGTACGCAGGCGGGGCTAGGGGCTCAGAGACCTTCGACCTGAGAAGGGGACCCTTTCATAGCCTTTAAAAATATCTTAAGGCCCTTAAGAATAACCGGGCCAGGGCTGCAGCCCCCCTAAACCTCCACCTAGATCTGGCGCTATCTGTACGCATAGTCCAACGGCCCTCCATGTTGGCCAGTATAATTATCTCAAACTCTGTGTAGTATTTTTTTATTGGTTATATTACTAGTATTTATACTTCTGTTGTTGATCTTCATGCCAATAGAGCGACTATTGGCTATTATTATTGGCGACGTAAGCCTTGACAATCTAAGAATTTTAAGTATTACAATGGTTTTAGTATTTTTTCAACAGTCCAGTAGTAAGCATGTTCAACCTACCACAGGTTGTGAGGTCCCGGAGTCGAGTTCCGGGTGTGCCCAAGAAGTGTTATTGAGAGTTTTAAATTTCATACAACATTCTGAAGCCAGGATGTTCACGGCATCATAATGATTAGTTATTTTGCTGCCCTATGATAAGAAAGTATTCGAAATTTACTAACTCAAAATGCTAATTCAAAAAAAAAATACAAGTTAATCTATTCTTATTCACAGATCACAATTCAAGGCTTTTTTAAAAGGTTTGTTGATAAAATATCTCAGAACATCTTATTTAATTCGTGTATTAAAGATTGTTGATAAGGTACAAGCAAGGATTAGGGGGGTTACCGGTGGATTTACGTGATCCATCCATCGTTAAATCTTACGTAAACAATGTTCGGGACGGCATCATTTTTCGCATCGCGATAAAATCGAGTGTTGTGTTTACGGATTACGATTTAATTTACGGATCCAGATAAACGGTTGGGAAACTTGATACTTAAGATATATTTTACGGTATATTTTATAACGTCTTATATACATTATATATTGAAGAAAACTGGCAGAGCCAATGCAGGCGTTTATCGAGGTAACTATTGCAAGTGGTCTTCCAAAAATTTATTCAAACATTTTTGTTTTATTTTGATAATAATATTAGTTGTAGGCTTGGCACACCACGTTAGTCTAGCCCCGTGGTAAGTACCGTAAGAACTTGTGTTACGAGTACCTACTAGGCAACGTACAATAATATGTTTTATGTATATAGAATACATATAATACGTAGATATATTATTGTTCCAAGTTTTATTTTCTTCTCTCTATTTTCCTGTCCGCCCACAGCTTGAGTTCTTCAACACGAGGCCGTAAACGATTTTCCATGTGCAACATCATTCTACAATCACTGGCACAAAAATCGGAATACGCCCGGAAGAAAGAAAAATATCATTATTTGATCACAACACAAAATATATCCGCAAAAGTTTAGAGATAATAATAGAAGCAAGTGAGTGAAAATGTACAAATCTGGTAATATTTCACCATGAT
The DNA here is from genome assembly GCA_001625245.1 of Calycopis cecrops. NCBI lineage: Eukaryota > Metazoa > Arthropoda > Insecta > Lepidoptera > Lycaenidae > Calycopis > Calycopis cecrops. Next base: position 109,289 of record LUGF01022548.1, on the reverse strand, counting down.
GGGGATCGAAAAATTGTTTAACGTAATTAATTGATTGGACCCTTATGTTACATAGTTAAGAAACGAAAATAACTTGATATTCAACATATAGTATTTGTTCAAGCAACCATTCCTCGATATAACTTATTTCAAGGCCGCTAACGCTGGCTTCAAACATTTCTACTTCCTATACGTATATACCAGAAACTCAAACACCCACAAAGGTGGGAAGGCTTTTGTTCCGACATATATTTAAATATGAATGGCGTTCAGTTTGGGCTAAAACTAGAATAGCTCTGAGTTTTGACCCAATCTACGAAATATGTCCATATTGAATTAAATATTATACATTTCCATTTCAAACTTCATAGCGAAATATGTGGAGAAAACTAAACAGGCACAGGTACAATAGATACATTACTGATTAACTTTGTAAGTGTGTGTCATTGCTGCATTGCAGCCTCTCGCTTACACGAGACCGGCGTGAAGTGACAGCCAGGTTGTCGCGTTTCGTGCGGTGTGTATATGAGCATAAAAAACGGCTCCAGCTCGTTCGGCTCCTTGTGCAATAAAAAAAAGTATAGGGAGTGGTCGAGGAGGTATGTTGTGCGATATTACCACACAGGGAAGGTTATGCTTTTCGAGCGGTATGTGAATTTGCGGGTAGTCCAGTGGTGAAGGCTCCGTCTGCTCGTTTGTCCGTTTATACTATTAAAAAAACCATAATCGGCAAATACAAAACTTCAAAGCAGACAAACTAAACATAGCGGGCGCTACACTCGTGTTGACTCAAGGATTCTCGGGTAAACTGCGCTGCAGTTCCCTTGATGGGGTAAATATGACCCCGTTTTGTTCGTGTGCCAATTGTCGAGTGCCGGGGCGAAGTGCGCGTCTACTGCGAGGTGTGCTTGAGTTAATAGACGCCGTCCCGTTTGTATATGGCATAGGGGGATAAACGTGAGATCGGAGTCGTGTGATGACTATCTTCCATAAACTTCGAGTAGGTGTAGAGTTCATGCAGATGCGTTGCCCTCCTTCCTCCTCACTCCTTCCTACGCTAACGGAAAATCTCCAAATGCGTACGCCCAAAACGTTACAGCATGTCACTGTCACTTTATTTGTGTCGTGTGAGAGGGAGGTAGCTCCCCGGTAGTGAAAAGCACCATGACACTAACTCTTAAGAATACTACTTAAAGTATATGCGACATAAATGTAGGATTTATGATTATACTAATCCTACTTCCTTCCTAATTTTGCACAAATATAGATTAAAAATAACAAAAAAAAAAATCAGTCCCGACAAAAAGAAATGATCGCTGCAATTGGAATAGATCTTACACAGCTCAAACTGCAGGGCACAGCTATTTAATGACTAGATACTTACAAATCACAGGTATTTCTTACCCCATGTATTTCTGCACCGAGTAATTACAAAGTACCCTCGCAGATTTGTTACTCTGTATTTAGTCGACGCAAATTAACCTGTGATTTTTCAAATTACGTAAACATGTGAACGGCGCACCTGTGACATCTAAATATTCATGCCGCCCTGCCTGCCACAGCCCACGCCTGTGAGCTTCTTACGGGCTTCAATATACTCCATCGACAATGTTTTATTCAAATAAGTGTGATTTGATACAACTCGAGAGGGATTATATTTATTTCCCTTATTTGAATTGTTGCTATAATATAATAGGACCGCCTACATCTATTCAAGAATAGAAATGGGTCTCCGGCTCAAATGAATATGAAAACAATGGACAATATTGGGCAAAACGGTGGCCCTTGGAGGAAGTAGGGCAACGCATCTGTATAACCTTTATACGGATACCCTTATATCATATAAATAAAGAAAATTACATTTGTGGGCGGTCGCGCTCAGTTTTAATAAAATTAATGACTAATAAAAGTTTGTAATAGTTTTGTTTGGGTAGTAACCAAATAACAATTAAAACTTTTCTGAAAATTTCCTTTATACATATTATGTTGTAGGTATTGTTTGCTTCGCTTTTTACCAAATTTTATGATTTTATGTTACCAAAAAATGAATAGGTTATTTTTTTTTTATGATATAGGAGGGCAAACGAGCAGCCGGAGCTCATCGGAGAGCCGGAGGTCATCAGTACACCAGGTGGTAGGCCGTCTCGAGTCTGTATACCCTCGTAAAAACACTTAAGTGTACAAAAGCCTTTTTTCTCTGATAATACAACAATATATTATGACCACATACCTCATGTGTGACATTGTTTCAAATACATCACGTACCTTCAATATGTATAACGAGTGATGTTACAAAACTGACCATCTGCATCACGTGACACACTGACATGATGAGAGTATTGCGTCAATTACCAACAGCCTCATGTGTGCCACGTGACACAGCAACGTGACTTACAAACATCATGGAGAATAATTGAGACGGTATAGAAGGCCTAATGCATTGCATAATAGTTATAACGGATAATAGCGCGTTTTACTTAAATACTGTAGTCTCCCGCACGCTATTATATCATACTATTTCATATTGTTATTAGGCAAATACGGAACCCTTATAGTATTAGTACATTGTCCGTTTATCAAGATAACCAAGATTTGGTAAGAGGTAGTGCCACACTGCATGCTTGCATGCAGCCGGATTGGGCCGGCACGACCGGGGAGGTACCTCTCGCTTACACGAGACCGGCGTGAAGTGACAGCTGTGCTGTCGCGTTTCGTGCGGTGTGTAAGTAGCCGGTGGCCCATGGAGGTGGGAGGAGAAAGGAGGGCAGCGCATCTGTATAGCCTCTATAGTCTATGCGGATGTCTATGGGCGTCGGTAGTCACGAAAATGGCTCCGACTGCTCGTTTGCCCCCCTATATCATAAAAAAAAAATGCCTATGCAATTAAGTCTCCCACATCGATGTCGTCTGAATTGAAATGAAATTCTGTTTTCTCGACGCGACGGAGCCAAAGCCTCTTGCAGACAAAGCTCGTCGCTCGACAAAGATTTTGCTACCTTTATAAGAGCGCCATTATTAGTAGTAGTTTTGCAGTGTACACTTTTTAATAGCGTAGGTAGGTAGGGTAGGGAATAATATTGTGAATTATTACGCGTTCGCGTCAGCAAACATGTTATACTCATATGTACATTGTACTCATGTATACTTATCACAGGAAAGCGGAGCTAGGATAGTTTGTAGCATCCACAAGTTAGCGTAGCTCCACTCTCCTATGTTCAATATAGTATTATAGGATAGTGGGCTCCCGGCTACAAACAAACTGCACGAATCGCGACATCATCGTCACCTGTCACTTTACGGCAGTTTCAACCTTCAAGTGAGCGAGACTTCCCCGGTAGTGCCGGCTTAATTTCACTGCAATGCTCCACCACAGCTTTCTGCTACTGTTACATATTTGCTTGTTTATAAACGAGTCATAGATTCATCACATCCGTGACGCCAGCGCACAGATACAGCACATGTCTACATTTGCCGTGGCCACAATTACATGAACTCATTTACGTAAAAAGTAATTTGACGGTGACGAAGTTTTATGGCGTTTCATCGCCATGTCGCGGCGTGCTTCATTAACTAGTGAGTTATTCATTTGCGTAATGTGTTAATGTATTAAATTAACACTAGTTGCGCCACGCGGTCTCACACGCAGAATCCACGTGCTCTACAGCATGATGATTTATAGCCTACAGTTTTGCTCGATAAACGAACTCTCTTACTCTCAAGATTTGTTAAATTCGGACCCGTAGTCTCGGAGACCGTGTCCAACGAAACAAACAAACTCTTCAGCTTTATAATATTAGGTAGTGCAGGAGCCTCGATGGTATCGTGGTTATCGCTTTCTGGCTCGGTAGTAGAACTTCTAACCTGGCATGTACCAATGAATTTTCTTAAATAAAAACTTATAATTATCTTCTAGGCGGTGTAAAATTCTCTGCGCAATGCAAACTTTTGCGTCATAAGGCTGTAGGAGATCCTCTTCTACTGTGACTCAGTGCTTCAGGGGTTAGCGACATTGTCAGTCTCGAATGTACGCAGAGGTATTTACTGAAATAAATATCAAAAACGCAGGTCACGCAAAGTAGCGTATAGAAGAAGCGTTTATATGTATACTAGCTGCGCCCCGCGGTTTCACCCGCGTAAATTTCGATCCGTGGAAAATAGAATATCATCTCGTGGAATCCTATAGGAACATTTTTTCGAGATGAAAACAGTCCAATCTGTTAAACCAAGTTACTCTTTATGTTTCCTAAATTTCATGAAAATCGATTCAGTAGTTTTTGCGTGAGGAAGTAACAAACAAACAAACAAACTTTCGTATTTATAATATTAATAGGACTAGGATAATATGTAGATTTCTATATTCCCTGCCATAGCCTGAACGACTTGACAGATTTTATGTCGTTGGATACGACCAATTTGGTGGTTTCATTAATAATATTTAAGTTGTAATGCCTATACTAGGTTAACATTAAATTATAAGATTAAGTATGTTGCAGTTTATGGTTAGTCATATTATATTGGAGGCTGAAGAGAAGGAGCAATGTGACAGGATGACCGTGGGTGACTTGTGACAACTCCTGGCTTATCACCGAGAGAAGAGGGCTGCACATACCTTAGGCATCATGTGTCAACTCCGGAGTATCAGCTGTGCTGTTCTCTAATGTAGTATATGAATATGCAACATAAGATTTTATTTTATTTATTTTATTTCGTATCTTGTACGTGTAGTCTTATCAAGGCGGGTGTAACGTGTTAATGCGTCATATAACAATATAATAGAATTGGCAATGCGGCAAAAAATTGTACGAGCAACTTTTATACGCAAAGATAAAGCCGGTCGAGTGTTGTTGCGAAAATTAAATTTCCCCGCTGTGGCTCCACTTGATAATTTTACAACATGCGCCAGATAATTTATTGCGGCTTATTGTTCCATAGTTTTCTACGATAACTTATAATACAGTTATTTGTTAATCATTTGTTTTTTACCTAAAGATAATAATATTTTATACTCTGTACATTGTTTGTTTGCATTGAATAAAGTTCTATCTATCTAGATCTATATATTAGACTCGAAATATTTCACTTATGTATTTTATTCCAAAAGAGTTGTATGTAATTAAATTTTTTACTGATTGCCAAAGAGTAGTAAAAATAATAATTTCTTTCTTAACGAATATTGATTGCGGAAAACAACATCAATGACTCTTATTACGCAGTACTCCCCGAAACCTGTTAATGATGTTCCCCTCTCAGAGTTATTGGAAATTTTCACAATTATTTAAAAACTGTATATCATCTCCGACGTGCGAGTCGAGTTTACTCTTTAAGAAATTATTTCCACTCGCTTGTATTGCTACTTAAGAACGAACACTCCGAAAGGCTCGCAAGATATGTCAGCGCGTTAAAGAGTTACGCTTGGTTGGGTAAAGTTTAACACTATATATCCTCATCCTACTTTTTTATACCGTGCGCCTTAAATTCTTTCTGAAGGAGTAAAGTCAAATAACAAATACTATAATACCCAACTCGAGAATCGAACCCTGCATCTCACCCGCTGTCACTAGCCTAACGCGGTAGACAAGGCAAACACAATTATCACTGAAATCGAAGCAGCCATAGAAAAGCAAGACGGCGATTGTTCACGCGGCGATTGTCAGTCGAGGTCGTCGGCGATGCGAGAAATAAGCCGAAACAATGACTAGTCAATTAATTTTATTAGACCCTTCAGCGCAAGGTCTTGCCGTCCTTTCATTACGTATTTATTATATAATACAGGGTTTTATAGAATTGGTGGATAAATCGTGCGTGTGGAGGGGAGGAGTTGGCTACCCATGGTACGTGCACACTTACATGATTGTACAGCGATAAATAATTTTATTATAGACTAGCTGTGCCCCGCCGTTTCACCCGCGTTTAATTTCTAAGAAATCCATATAAACTTCAACACCCTATTTCACCCCCTTAAGGGTTGAATTTCTAAAAATCCTTTCTTAGCGAATGCCTACGTCGTAACATCTACCTGGATGCCAAATTTCAGCTTGATCCGTCCAGTGGTTTGGGCTGTGCGTTGATAGATGGCTATGTCACGTTTGAGTTTTATATACATATATAGACGACCGGCGGGCGCAATGGTACAGAGCTTGGATACGTTGAGCATGTTGCACCAGGAGTCGCGAGTTCGAATCCCGAGTAGATCATGGTTTATCTTTGTATTTTTATAATAAAATTCTTAAATTTATAAAAACATATTAAATATATTTCCGTTGTCTAGTACTCGTAACGCAAGTACGTAAGGACTTACAAAGGGGTGTAAAAGTTCACATATATTATATTCTTATTATTGTAACAGATAACTATTACAAATGCTTCGATAAATACAAATGAAAATGCAATAAAAGTCATCCCGTTTTCTTTAAAGTGCGGAAATTATTATGTTCTGAATTATAAAGCGTACAGGCGAGCTGTTGAAGATCGCTCAATTCACCGCCACTTCGTGCATTGTTCGCACCATCGCCGCTTGACTTCTTTGACAGATTGTTGTCTCTCGAAATAAAAAAAAATAGTAAGAGGTAGTGTTATGCTGTTTTTTTTATAATGTATGGGGCAAACAAGCAATCGGAGCCATTTTAATGACTTTTGAGTTTTGACTCCCATAGACTTCGCATAGACGTTATACAGAGGCCTTGCCCCCCTTCCTCCTCCTCCTTCATGGGCCACCGGCTACTTACATATTACAGTCAATTCGGCTAGAGCATAATTATTTCGCACAATTTGGGCAAACTTTTTGGGCGAAACGACTACTAACCCGATTAATCGGTTGGCGTTTGTAGATAGAAGGCTAAGGCATTCCAGCACTGAATCAACAACAGTAAGAAGTTGTGACGTGCTCCATTGCAGCCGGATTGGGCCGGCTGTGCGGATTTTTATGGGCGTCGTCATTCAGGTCACAGTGTTCAGAAGACTCAGACTGTTCGTGTGCCCCTTTATACTATAACAAAATCTCACAAAATTCTTAAAAATGTAGAGCTCTATAGCATTACACGTAATGATATTCATGATTTGAATATCCCTTGACGTCAAGTATTCTTGTCCTCAACATTATATCAGAGGAATATATGGAAGATATTGATTTTCGCCTCTAGATTGATTACGTCAGTGCTATAGGCCCATCTTCCCATCTTATTGGAGTTCTTATTGTGTTTACACGCACGTTTGATTTTCATATACTCACTCAAAACGTACACAAAAGGTAAGGTGATACGTATTACCTTGTTATCAGCAGAGAGCGGTCTGAGTTTCATATATGCGAAAGGAGGGCAACACATCTGTATCATCTTTATGCGGATGTTTGTGGGCATCGATAGTCATAAAAAAGACTCCGATTTCTCGTATGTCCCCTTGTACTGTAAAAAAGCGTCGAGGCATCAAACTGTAAGAGGGGTTTGATCCCCTACATAAATATGCTTTTTAATTTTACAGTTTTGTAAGTATGCGATATTGCCAATCTAAGTGTTTGCGCTAATGATGAAGTAAGTTAGTTATCTGATCTGTGCTTAGCCAGTTTATTGGTAGTTGTACAGAGATGGCGCTGATGTACTCAATTTACGAATAAGGATCAGCATCGCGTCATTCGCCATTCGCAATTCGTCTTTTCGTTCGTTATACGTTCTTCTTCCCGCTCGCTCCCCGCATGGCGCTGATCGCTTTAACACGCTTTATATTTAAATAATATATATACCGCTTTTTCTATTATTCAACCATCGTATTAGTATCAGTGTGAACTATAGTGAGAGTGGAACGGTGGTCCATTGTGCGACTATCACAAGCTACGCTGCGACTCCATAGATAGTAGGTACCTACAGAAGAGACCGGAGAAGAGAAAGCAGAGAAGTGCACAGCTATCGGACCTGTGGGCTGCCCATCATCTGGTGAGTCACGCTTTGGATACTGTCTTACTTTATCGTACAGGCGCATTCATCATTCCACTCAAAATACCTACCTATATATAAATATTTCGCAAATAATTTTTCGCTAAATCGCATCCCCGCTACACCACTAAGCTTGATAAAAATTTCAATCAATAACATCAAAGATATTGGATTGACATTGATGTCAAAGGGAATTTGATGTGTAACATTGGAATATACATTATACCGTAGCTCTCATGGGAGATTTTTGGGTCAAACAACATCTATCACAAAAACCAATTTAAGGTGAGACATTTTGTTCAGATTCTCGAACAACATAATAATACATTTTATCTCGAAACAATAAATCTCCCTTTGCTATAGATTGTACGGAAATTCCGAGATACAGGTTCTATAATACTTTCTATAACGCGCCGCTGCCCACAGGTAACGGATAATGGTTTTTTAATAGTTTATTTTTATAGCATAGGAGACAAACGAGCAGTTGGGTCACCTGATGTAAAGTGATCACCAACGCCCACAGACTTCCGTAACACCAGAGGTGTAACAGATGCGTTAAGTTTAAGAAGCGTTTGAGTTACACATCTGTGTAACAATTATATGGATGTATTAGCTGTGCCCCGTGGTTTCATCCGCGCTTAATTTCTAAAAGATCGATATAAATTTCAACACCCTATTTCACCTCCTTAGGGGATGAATTTTTTAAAAACCTTAGCGGACGCCTATGTCATAATATCTACCTGCATGCAAAATTTCAGCCCGATCCGTCCAGTGGTTTGGGCTGTGCGTTGATAGATGGCTATGTCACCTTTGAGTTTTATATATATAGATAATCTATCCAGGTTGCCCTCTTTTCTTCCTCCCCTCTAGGGGCCTTTAAAACCTCACAAACAGCACGAAACGCGACAACATAGCTGTGACCTCTCGGCCGTATTGTGACAGCAGGAGGCACCTCCCCGGCCGGCCCAGGTCGGTAGCAAATCAACAAGGCACTACCTCAGTAAAGATTGTATGTCTTCAATTTTCCAATCAATCAAAGTCGATATGTGAGGAAAATATCTCGCTAAAACCTTTGGTATTACGATACAGTGCCGATGAAACCTGTCCGAGCCGCCTCAAAGGCTGATAAGGCCTTTATTTTTGGCAAGCTCGTTACTTGTTTTGTAATACGACCTCTCGATGTTTGATCAATACTCCTTTTGTGAGGGGGAAGAAAAGAAGTAACATGATACAGCATTGGGGCTTCGTAATTAATTATAGAACGTACAAAATAATTCATTGCGTTA
>LUGF01022548.1:65553-85618 GCA_001625245.1 Calycopis cecrops | reverse complement strand
ATATTAGATGAGTCAGAAATTAATAAGATTAATATATTATATTGTAATGAAAAATCGATTAACAGTTATATATAATTAGGTATTTATCTAAATTAATTGTCACGTGACTGCATGCGACACGTGAGGACGACCCAAAACAGGATGGGAGAGTATAGTGCAAAAGGATATGAGGGAGTGCCAAGCTTCTGAAGACGATGTCTCAGACAGAGCGAAGTGGAAGATTAAAGTAAGGAAGGCTGACCACACCAACATATGGGATGCATGCAGCCAGGAAGAGAGAGAGAATTGTCACGTGACTCATAACACATGCAACCATAGCACAGATTAATAAACTTAAACCATAGTGTGACGTCATATAGACAAATACAATATGGCTGTCGCCGCCGATCGCAGTTCACAGCTGTCTTTTTCATTCTAATCTTTAAAAAATTAAAGTTTGTAGGTAAATTCATTTGATAAGGCTGCTTTATATACTACATGTTTTTTGGAGTATTTTATTATAAAATTTCCAAATTTAAAGTAAATTTTCAGAAAGTTGTATAAGATCTTTGCTGATTGTTGAAACTTTATAACTCGTGAAATTTTCAAGCGAGAGGGGAAAAATAAATATTACATTAGCCGGCGAGACGTTCCAGTACTTTCCATAAAACGTTAAATTTGAAAGCAAATCCGACTTCACGAATGTCACCTGAAAATGTATGAGATGGCTTCAGAAGTATGTAAACACGCCGCGCGGAATTATACCGCAGTACTAAAGAGAAATTTGCACCCGCGTACGCTGCGATTTCAGATTTTAATATGAAAAGTTTCAATGGAATGCCTGTGTCGGAAATTAATACGGTATTAGTTCTTTTGGAATAAAAAAATCGACCAAGTGCGAGTCGGACTCGCGCACGAAGGGTTCCGTACCATTATCTACGAAAATACTTTTACTTACAAGTTTTACTTACTTAACAACTTACCTTAAATATGCATATTATTTAATCTTTTAGTATTTGTTGTTATAGCGGCAATAGAAGTACACCATCTGTGAAAATTTCAACTGTCTAACTATCATAGTTCATGAGATACAGTCTGGTGACAGACGGACGGACATCGGAGCCTTAGTAATAGGGTTCCGTTTTTACCCTTTGGGTACGGAACCCTAAAAATAAAAATTGATTTCAAGTGCAACTGAGTGTACCAATTCAGCAATTTTTAGTTACTATAAAAAAATAACCCATTATCCTAACAAATGTCAAATATAAAACTTGTCTTAACAAATGCATCAATCCAACCGTCAGTGTTCAGTGTAATTTGCCCCTAATTGCCCCGCTGAGCAGTGAGTTGGCAGCATCTGCTGAAACTCATTTATTCTCTGACCTATATACGTATCCGTACCAGGCACTTATGACTAACGAGAGATGTGTCATTACGCAAGATGTACAGCCTTCGATATAAAGACACTGCCTGATAATATGCGAGAAATGATATCTGTTTATACATGACATCCATGGCGAAAGAGATATACGCCGTCTGTATTTATTATTTATGATCGTAATATATTAAGCTATTTTATATTCTTAGGGTTCCGTTCCTCACAAGGTTCTGGTTTCCGGAATCATCTTCGTAGTTATATGTATACAAGTTTAATAAAAGCGAGAGGCGTTAAATTAAACCAAATATATTATAAGTGCCTACAGTTAATCCTAACCCATTAAAGCTTACGACAAGTATACGAAAATACTTTTTTCAAAGAAGTTAAATAGTAAAATAATGTTATCATGATTTGTACCGGGCGGCTACAGCGAGCGGCAACCTCGGGGTGAATGACCTTGGCCGCCCATGGTCGCGATCAGCTGACGATACAGCGTGTGCGAAGTGAGGAAAAAAGCACGATTAAATTGGTAAATTATAATAATATTACTGTTCAAAATGCTTAATGACATCATGCCGTTTGAGAAAAAAAAACATATCTGCATAGCTACCTCGGGTACCTCGTACATTACTCATCTTCACGCGCAGTCGGTAAAAACAAAGTCACCATCGTTTCAGTATACGTTAAAGCAATATTAATGAAGTTAATGTAACATAATCTCGCTTAAGACATTAGATTGATAATATGGCGCCTGTCTGTTACGTGATGCGGCGCGCTGTCACGTGTCAGCCCCCTCAGGAAGGGAAGGGGGGGGGGGGTCAATACACCCCACGACACTACCTACGGTTGACTCGTTAGAAGGAGGTTACACGGTCAGTCTGGCGTCAGTTCAGTCTGTTAGCGCCAGTCTTACCAGATGACAGAAAATATTAAAATATTTAAATAATCGTCAGTCTGGACCTTCAATCCACGGTCTGCGCTTATACTATTAGTTTTCCGTCATTCTAAGATCAATCACAGACTGAACTGACGCTAGGCTAGGCTGACCGTCTAACCTCCGTCTTAGTGAGATATTTTCTTTTGGCTATTTTTTGAGCTTTGTGTTAATGGTTTAGCGAACCATACAGAGTTTAAACTGATACGGATGTCTATGGGTGTTGGTAGTCACCAAAAGCCACCAAACTGATTTAAGTAATAACACAGATTAATAAACCTAAGCAATACTACAAAAAGGCACCAAGAAATGTTTTTTTACTTTCATATGAACTTATTAGCTGCACTTTGCGACGGATAAATATATTCTAGAAATGAAATGACAATGACGTGTGCTCAATAGTAAAAATAACGGCATGTGTTCGCTAAACCGCTTTGTTCAAGCGCAAAGGTGAATAAAGCCGTATTTTTTCAAGGCGATCCGTGTCCAAATGAATAACGGGTCCTTTTTTGACTCTGAACTTTTAGTGTGGAAGCGGAAAGAAGCCCAATACAGCTTCATCGGGTTGCTGCAATTGTACAGTGTACGGGTTCTCGACTTATTAAATACTGGCCGACCTTTTACCTCTTTGTTGAGCGTCATAAATAGAAACGGTTCAATCGCAATAAAATATAGCCTCGTTTTATTCTAGCATTTACCCGCGGTTTCACTCGCGCTTATTTTGTTTTTAACAACAAGTATCCTACTTCCTTTCTAATACCTCTAGGAATATGTGTACAACGTCTCATAAAAAGTCTCAAATCGTAACAAACAAATTTACATTCATATTTGTATGTCACTTCCAGATTAGGTAGCTTACTTTCAATGAAAGAATGATTAATTACACTATTTTGGACCCTATTTGATACAAACAAACCTTTCCACTTTACTAGAATAGATAAAAGGTTTCGATTGGCTGCAAGAAGGTTTAATTCTTAGACCAAGTTCAAAAGTTTTATTCGACCTCATTGATTTTATCTCGAAAATAGATTGGTTTAATAGTTTAGTTAACTATAAATCACTCGCTTGAAAAGTTGTTAAGTGTACATAATTACATAATGTTTGGAACTACGATTACTTTGTACATCCAATCAAATGTTTACGGACTAAATTATCCAGGAACTTCGAGTTGCGCATGTTTATCTTGTACGCCTTTGATGATTAACTTAACTAACTACAAAGCTAGTTTTAATGAACACGAACATGTGTTGTGTTGGTGTTGTTGTGTAAACGATATGTATGTTTATTATTATGTGTTTACGTATAAGTTGATAAATTGTGATAAGAGCTAATCTAGCTCTTCAGTCAGGCACAAATTTCGACAATGACTTTCTTCTACGTGCAATCCACATCCACCATCCTCTCTCCAACTTGAATTGTCAGCTGTTATGTTCCATACCACGATCTCTGTAGTGTAGACACAGTAACTCGAACGTTCCCAGTGACACCACCAATCCGTGTGCGCGAGTACGATGGACCACTTGTCGCCGTTGCAAATGTTTCAGTATGGTTTAACATGTTACACGACCACGAAATGTATACCGGATGAAATTTCAAATGCCGTCTGCAGGGTCAGCTTTTTAATCTACAAAGATTTTTGGGGTATTTATGTATTATTTTCAGATTCTAAAATTATATTTGACACCCTATTCCCGAGTCGACATAAAATATGGCTTGTGAAGTTGTTTGGTGGTACTACTGGATGGATGTAGAGTGATGGCGATGATAAATCGATCAGGAATCAGCACTCGTTTGCTCGTATGAAGTTTGTACGAACTTGCTTGTTACTTATTTATATGGCTCGAAGAATGGTTAAGTAGCAAAGTAACAAGTTGAATCAGGGAGCGAATACAGAATGAACGAGATAAGCACACACTTCATCCCTCTTACTTTATTAATAAGCTTTTACTGATGCGTCGCCATCGAAACTTTCGCGTTTATTCTATTGTTTATTTTAGTAATTTCAAAACTCAAGAAAAGAGCTTATTCTTTCCTCAAAGGCCGGCAACGCATCTGTTAGACCTCTGGTGTTACGGATGTCTGTGGGCGTTGGTGTTCACTTTACATCAGGTGACCTAACTGCTCGTTTGCCTCCTATGCTATAAAAAAAAAAAACTTATAGAAGTGTTCAAATAGTGTAGGTACACATAAGTTCTGTTGACGGAATAATTTGTTTTTTTTATGATATAGGAGGGCAAACGAGCAGCCGGAGCCATTTTCATGACTACCGACGCCCCCAAACATCCGCATAGAGGCTATACAGATGCGCTGCCTTCCTTTCTTCTCCCACCTCCATGGGCCACCGGCTACTTACACACCGCACGAAACGCGACAGCACAGCTGTCACTTTACGCCAGTCTCGTGTAAGCGAGAGGTACCTCCCCGGTCGTGCCGGCCCAATTCGACTGCATGCAAGCATGCAGTGTGGCACTACCTCTTACCAAAAGTTTAATCTGTAAGTTTTATTTTTTATTCTCATCTCTTTAATTTTTTGCATCTCTGGGGCTGGATATCTTTAAAATGAGACCATGACCGATTTTTTTAATGCAGTTATCCTATTTCCCCAGTGATAAGATCACTTATCCTTTTTAGTAAAGTTATCCAAAGTGTGTTTTAGAGTTGGCGACAAATTTCATTGCATTTTAATATTTAACGTATGCATTATGTGATTTTAGGTCATACTAGGCCTTAAGCGAAATATAATCCGACAGCTGGCGCCGAAACTAGCTAAATGTTTTTATCACATCGTATTTATTCTCATTTAGCTCCCTTGCAATATTGAGCTTACTTGCTAATAGATGGTTCAGTTAACAATACCTCGATCTTATTAAATCTACTGAGGTTTAATATTGACGAAGTTTAATATATTTTGCATTAGCAAGCGCAGTAAATTATTATTAAAGCTTTATTAAAACTTATTAAAATTAACTAATATTTGTTAATCCAGACGAATCAACGCTAGAAGTTATTAGAGCATTATTCGACTGTTTCTATTAACTGCTGGGTGGCGTACTATCTACTTTGATAATTTGAGACTGGGATACAGACTCAAATCATTGCCTATTTAGTGTAGTGTTTTTTTTTCTAGAGTAGGCGGTGACACTCAGTGACCCCATTTACGAGAATTAGCGTGTCCACAAAAAGAAATGACAAAAACGTCCTGTATATAAGTCTGTTTAATCTAAAATTCTCTCTATTAGGTACGAGTATCTAACATTCTAACATAATATTTTTATTCAAATTATTTGGCTCACTAACTATATGAGATCTAAAATAAATGTATATGAGCACTAGGAAAGGATTTTTAGAAATTCAATTCCTAAGGGGGGTGCAATAGGGGGTAATAGTTAATTAATCACGTGACGCTGGTGAATATCTTTGATATGAATTGATTGAGAGCAATCTAGATCTCATGTACAAGTGCGTTTACGAACCTCAGTAGTAAACAATTTGTCAAAGCGAACCACTCAGTGTGGTGAATGAAATAGCGCCATCGATCTGGAAACTGCGAGGTTTCTGCGTCTAAAGTGTAGATATTATGTAAACCATGATAGCCCTCACTTCTATGTTGTATGTTCTTTTTTAAATAGTTTAAAGGGGAAAGTCGCAGCGGGAGCCTTTAGGTGGCTGCCGAAGTCCACAGACATCCGCATGATTGTTATGCAGATGCATTACTATCCTGTCCTCTTTCCTCTTATAAGCCATGGGCTACTTACAAGCCGCATGAAACGCGAGAGCATAGGTTTCCTTTTACGGCGGGAACCATGTAAGGAGGTACCTCCCCGGTCATGCCGGCCAAATTCGGCTACAATGCAACTCGTACTCCCTACTAAGTATTATTTACTGTTACATGACGATTTTACTTACCTCTGTAACTATAATGTATAATCTTTAAGTCGTCCATCCGAACAAGGTATTAGTTACGTACCTGGAAAAATAAAAATACATAAATGTACTTTAAACAAAACATTTCTTCTATATCTACGTATAATCTTTACATAATAAAAGTGTAAGAGGTGATAAGTCGGTACCTTGAATGTAAATAAAAAAATATTTCTAGGGTCATAATACAAATAACAGAAGCCAAAAATATTATGCTTTGATTTTTTTTTCGTCTGTCTGTCTGTTTGTATATTTATTTGAATTTACATTTATTGTACTTTCTGAAAAAACAAAGCGTACAATAAACAGACATTGCATGTGACAATTACATAAAAAAACAAAAGCATATACGTCACAATAACAATTATAATACAACTACATATAACAACTAAAACATAATAATACACATATTAAACACATTTAAACATAACAAACATATAAATTAACACAATTCTAAGGACATTATACAATTTGGTGAATTGAGAATGACTCGTCACAAATATGTTACAATTAGGATCCGCTAACATTTTAACTGTTGTTCGTCTTACACGCAAATACTATTAAGTGTTGAATTTTGATGAAACTTTTGTTGTACAGGTCTTAGTCCTCTCTGAATATTTGATTTGCAAGTTTAACCCAACTAAAGAACGCCTTGAGAAATGTTACTTAGTGTGATGAGCATTTTCTATTGATAAACATCGATGATTTGGAACAACTGCTGCGGAAACCTTAGCAGCCCCGCTAATCCTTTACGAACGAACATAACGCCAAGGAAAATATGTCCAGGATGATGAGCTCATTCTGATGTCGAAAGACAATTGATTTTCATGTAGTGCTAGTAAAGTCTGGATCGTTATTCATTTCTTATTCTTCTCATGGCACTGACCATCATTATTTTTACAAAAAAACATTGTAACATAGTATTTTTTTTTAAATCTTTATATTGTATGACATACATGACAACCCCAGTAACATAGTAATCCTATTAATATTATAAATGCGAAAGTTTGTATGTAGGTATGTTTGTTTGTTTGTTACTCCTTCACGAAAAACTGCAGAACCGATTTTCATGAAATTTGGCGCGCACATAGAGTGTAACTTGGATTAACAGATAGGATAGTTTTTATCTCGAAAAAATGTTCTTATGGTATGCCATGATGTACCACGGGATCGAAATCTATGCGGGTGAAAACGCAGGGCGCATAACATCATAAATTCCACGCAGTGAAGGTGGTAACAGTTAAAAATTGGGTATAATTTCCATAATTGAAATGTTTT
Organism: Calycopis cecrops; assembly: GCA_001625245.1. NCBI lineage: Eukaryota > Metazoa > Arthropoda > Insecta > Lepidoptera > Lycaenidae > Calycopis > Calycopis cecrops. Next base: position 78,128 of record LUGF01022548.1, on the reverse strand, counting down.
GCTCTCGACTACAATGGCGAAGATGCACGATAATTTCCGAGCAATCCATCACATTACGCCTGACCTAAATTAATAGCAATCATATTTTTAATGCTCTGTATATCTTGTAAGGTGAATATTACACCGTTACAAGTTAGGTTAGTTTCACTAAAATATCACCTGCTGTGGCATCCTCTGGCGTTGTGGGCTGCGGTGACGTCACCATTGCCTGGCGGTAACTGCATACACCATGCTTAAGATTCTTGTACCCTCAAGAAGAGCAACATGTTTGTAATGTATCATGAAAAAGTGATGAAGAGTGTTCTCGCTCTGTGACTGTTACATCGTACTAATATTATAAATGCAAAAGTTTGTATGTTTGTTTGTTACGTAAAACAACTAAACCAATTTTAATGAAATTTAGCACACACAAAGAGGGTAAATTGGATTAACACATTGGATTCTTATCCCGAAAAAAAATTCTTATAGGGTGCCATGGAATGATTTTTTATTTTCCACGGGATAGAAATTTACACGGTTGAAACCGCGGGACGCAGCTAGTCATATCATATATTTTTTTATCATGGTAAACTAGCAGTCATCGTCTTGATTACCGACGACCGTGGCTATCTAAATAGAGATTATACTGATTCATTGCCCTCCTCCTCAGATCGGGATGGCTCATCGAAAACCATTTAAAACTGTGGACAGGACGTTGGGAGCTTCGGCGGAATTCCAGCTCTTTTTGTGGCGTTTTTAGGCAAACTTTACACGGGGGATACGGGAGTAATATGTAAGAATTCGACTTCGACCTCTTATTCCATATATTTTTGTTCCCTTCAGAGTTCCCCAGAGCCTGTAACTTCCGTGCGGAGTATTGGAGCGAATATTACCAGACTGACACTTACTGTTAATATTTTAGGATACTGATAACGAAATAATATTTTTCAATATTCTGTCATTCTGTTTTTAATCTCTGGAATGGCTAGATCTATTTTCATGGAACTTTCATTAAACGATACAAGAATTTATACCCTATCTGCGCCCCGCGGTTTTATCCGCGTAAATTTCAATCTCGTGGAAAATGGCATCCCATAGGAACATTAAGGTATAAAACTATCCTATGTGTTAATGCAAGTTACCCTCTACGTGAGTGCCAAATTTCATGAAAATCGCTTCAGCAGTTTTTGCGTGAAGGAGTAATAAACAAACATACAAACTATCGCATTTATAATATTAATAGGATAAGTAGCGTTTATGGAAAGAGGCCTTTGTCGCAGAGGAGTGGAGTTTTGTAGCAGTGGTAATGCCAGACACGACCGGGGTGGTACCTGTTGCTTACAAGATATCGGCGTAAAGAGGCGGCTGGGCTGTCGCGTTTCGTGCGATGTGTAAGTTTCCTGTCGCCCACGGAGGGGGAAACAGGAAGGACAACAGCGCATTTGAGATAGAGATAGAGGCTATATCTCTATGACGTTGTGCAGTTACGTCGGTAGTAATCACAAGACTATAATTGCTCGTTTGCGTTATAATAAAGAAAGTCTTTTTATTTCTTAATTTATAGTCTGGTTAGGGACTTGCTAAGGGATACATGTTCACATGTACAAGTGCATTCTTTGTAATTGCTGACACTTAAAGGAGTAGAATATCGGTTCTGGCTCCCGGCCATATTGGAACTTGGAAGTGGAGCAAGAGGGTCGTTTGGAACATTAACATACATACAAGTAATATGTAAGATGTATGCGTCTCCTTATAGCACGCTCGACGCACACGTCTGTCTGGGATATATTCTTATAATAATAATGATAATAATAATAATAATTCTTTATTTTAGACATAGTCCATATAGTGGTTAGTAACATAAAGCCTTATACTTATGGTTAGTAACAAAAAAACACTAAAACTAAATACTAATTAGGAGGCTCATTATTTTTGGCCAGCATGTAGCCTCATCCAGCGCCTCATCATGGGCGAGTCCCAACGGTCTGCCCATACGCTTGTAACTTAACTTGTAACTTGTCTTATGACGACGTTACTCTTACAACTGTAATAACAATAATAATCTGTGGACGTTTTTCACCACGTTAGCCCAGAACTAGTACTAACTAGGCCTAGCACTAACGAACGTACGGTACGGTAACGTAACGGTCTTGCGTATATTTACAACGGACAAAATATTCAATATAATTTATTTTTTAAAACTTTAAAAAAATATATAGAAATACATAGGTACTTAATTATATAATATACATACAAGAAACGGTCATGACTTGGAGGGGATTCGAATCCGTGACCGTCGTGAAACGTGCGCTTTATAAAATCACAAAGCCGTCATAGGTCGTTAAAAAATTTAATGAGTGAATGAATGATTTGACTTTTCTTTACTGTGCACAATTCGATTTAGAATATTTAACAACACAAGAGCAAGACAGGTAAAGTAGTAGGTATTTAGGTACGTAAGAAAAAATATTCTGAGACTTATCATGGGGTTTTTCAGTACACAATTGAATATACGTATCATGTTAATAACACACAATATATAATATGTAAAACTGCAAATTTGTTAAGTCCGGTTCAAATCGTCTACTTATCAATGGCTATCTGAATGAATCAATCAAAATCAACATCAAATCCCTGGAGTTTCATAAAATGTCTTAAGTCAGGACCCCATTCTGAGAAACCTTAAATACTTTCGAAATTAAAAAATCTTTGTGACTACAATTACTCTTAAGAACAAATATGATTCTAACGAGAATGGTTGGTAACAGACGTTAGCGAAGTATGCGCTGTGTAGCATTACGCTCACGTCATGCCAGTGCCACGTGCTTTTATTTCTAATATTTTTTACCGTGAGCCCTATATTGCTTATTATTTATATATAATATACGAGCTGTGCCCCGCGGTTTCACCCGCATAAATCCCACGGGAACATTTTTTCGGGAAAAAAAATCCTATGTGTTAATTCAAGTTACCATCTATGTGTAAGCCAAATTTCATGAAAATCGATTCAGCAGTTTTTGCGTGAATGAGTAACAAACAAACAAACAAACATACAAAACTTTCGCATTTATAATATTAATAGGATATATTGAACTGTGAAAGCAATAAACTTTATTATAAGGAGTAAACTTCATAGAACATATATTTAACTAAATTCTTCTACACTCTAATAAATCAAAAAGCATTAACCTAACGCCCTGTTTACAAAATACGGTAAGTTTTCGTAGAACCGTAGCACTCGCTGGAGCGTAGCGCGTGATCAACGATCTACGAAGCGCTACGAGCTGCAGCGTAGCTTCATTGCGCCATCGTTTGTTAGTTTTTCTTCGCTAACTTTTCAAAGTGAAATTATATCATTTATAATTTTACTTTGAAAAGTTTTAGTTGAAGTTGTTTATAGTACGGAGTGAGATTTCTTCATCGAATCGTTAGTTGGAAATTTACGAAGCGAAAATGTGCCACTATATTTTAAACCGGGGTTGAATCGCGGGGCTTCATTGGTCAATTCTTGGTTGTTAATAAATTATATTTTTATATAAACAAAATCAGTGGATTTCTTTTTGATGTGCACCTGATGTTGTACCACTGATATTATCAGCCATTTTTTTTTAAAAGTCAGGCGCTTGCATCGTCTCTATTGGTGTTAAATTATTCAAATTTATACGTTTTACAAACTTGCAAAACTACGCACTCTATATTTTTTACTTAATAATGTTTAAGATCTATGAAAAAAATAGTATGACTCTCTCTTCTTCCAAAGTAGGTGCATAGTTTACCATAATTTTGGGGTGTCACTGATCAACCTTTAAGGTGACAATGATTAAAGACAGACTAACCCCATTACGAGAAATGGAAATGGAACTTCGATCGATATTTAATTGTAAATGTATGCCCGCTTGGAGGAGGAAGGAGGGCAACCGATTTGTATAACCTCTATGTGTTTGTCTATGGACGTCGATAGTCATGAAAATGGCTTCGACTTCTCGTTTGCTCCCTTATACTATAAAAAAGTGTATTCGGTGACAAAATATTGTTATCTCATTACTAAAAGTTGAAAATACCGTAAATAATATAATAATAAAACAAAAATTATGGCGATCGAGGTAAACCTGCTGGAGGTACAACTTGATCGCATTGTTTTTAATTTTAATTTCGTTCGCAACATTTTTCGTCATAGCCGAATTTCGGCCAGCAGCAGCCTATCCCTATAGGGAGGAGCCACCTACTGTGTCACAAGTGTTTGCGCAGATCATTCTCGGATGGGATGCCAGTGTGACTGAAGATAAATCAGGCGCAAGACCAACGGCGTGTTCTCCAAGATGCGTGGGCGTAACACTGCCATATATTATTAGTACATAATTATAATATACACATAACTAGCTGCCTCATTGATTTGTGTTCTAAATCATTGTCAAATCTCCTTCAACACACACAAAAAATTTCGTCAAAAACGGCCCATTCGTTTAGGAGTTCAGTGACATACATTCACACGCACACAAAAAAAATACATATAAAGATTATATACTTCACATATTTTCGTAGATACTTTATATTACTTTATACTTCCATATTAGTTTTTTTTAATATGTATATATTTTATAGTCCCCGGTGAACATTTTAGTATCCGGACTAACTTTTAAGGTTTATTTTACAGTTGAGTTCTAGTTTTGAACTTACTTTTAGTTTTGTGAGCGGATTTTATGTGCTGTGCAATTGTACGCTCAGGAATTGTCATTGTGTCGTATTTTTTGAAGCGTAAAGGGCAAACGAGCACTCGGAGTTGACTACCGACGCCCACACACATGAATACAATCAGAGGTTACCGACGTAACACGACAGATAGTAGAATGAGAGAGGCATGGCTGCCTTGAATTCCATACAACCATCAGATTCTGCCCAGATAGTTCTTAGCGCGATTTCCCATTAAAAATATCCATAAAACCATTTGATTGTCATCTCGAATATTTGCACCCCTATGAGAATAGGAGTGCAAATATTCGAGATGACAAATTTAACCCTCTCTGTCTCTCAATATAAAAAAATTTAAATGTATTTTAGCAAGAGGCCAAATTGTCTTTTTACTACCGACGCCCATGGACATGATCATCATCATCATCATCATCAGCCTATTGCAGTCCACTGTTGGACCATAGCACGATCCCATAGATGGAGTGACTACATACGCAAAGGTATGGGCAGGAAGTGGGAAAGGTTAGCCGAAGACCGAGGCCAGCGGCGTGGGAGAGGCCTATGGACATCAGTATGATTATTATACAGATGTATTGCCCTACTTTGCTCCTCTCCCTCCATGGACCACCGGCTCCTCAAAACCGAATGAGATATATATACGTCACTTTACTTCCGTACCATTTGGGAATGGTTCCTTCCCGGTCGTGCCTAATACCGCTGCAATGCAGCTTGGCACCGTTTCTTACTAAATTGCCTCTTGAACGAGCCTAGTTTATAATTAACTTAAAACACGCGACTGTGAAATGATCAAAAACAAAAACTTTATCTCTTTGGCGTCACAAAATTTTATTTTAGTCAAATACGAATATTAAATTATGGTTATACGTCTAATTGTAATATTTTATTAAATAAAAATCGATTTCAAATGGTCCTTAAAATACATCGAATTGTTTTTTTTATTTATTTATTTTTATTTATTTATTTGGAATAACAAACAGCAATGTACAAATGTAATCTATACAGGTATAAGCATATAATCTTAATTAAGTACAGAGCCAACAGCGTTATCCACGAGTTAATTAATAGAGTAATAAGTAGTAGCGAAACAATGTTAATTTAGAAATAAAATTGAGTGATGGATAGGTCCTTAAAGTCTATTATAACTATGGCTGATATAATTGCATTTTATTAAACGAAATGTATCGACATCAAGGTCAGCGACGTCGGTGTGGTGGTGACCAAAAAATATGTTTTACATCATGGGACAAAGTAATTGTATCTAATTATTTTTTTAATATTTTTAATTCTTAAATCGAATGTTTTATTGATTCTGAACCAAACCTGAAAATTTGGCGGTGACCAAAAAATAACCCTACCTACCCTACCTACCTACCTACCCTATAAACATGTAAGTTATAACGTTCGTAACACCAGGATGCTGTAACATGTTTATCTACAACCGGGTGGAACCTGCAATGCGTACAGCGGGACGGAAGAGCGTGTCGCTGCGCCCTCCTCCCCCCCGTAGCACTTGCTGTGTAATGGCATTATGCGATTTGGGTGCTACGATTACGTCGAAATAGCATTTTGTCAAAACGAAATTTTATTTATTTTATGTTATTTTATTTTTATTTGGGAAACATACAATGTGAACAATACTTAAATGACAAAATAATACATCTAACACATACATCAATAAAGTTTCCACTAATTATTAATACATATTCAATTAAAACGTACAGCGAAAGCTCGAATAGTTTTCGTATTTAAAATATTTTCTACGTATACGTCCGCATAGAGATAAACGATGCGTTGCCCTATGGCTACTTGCACATCGCACGAAACGCGACAGCAAAGCTGTCACTTTATGCCGATCTCGTTTAAGCGAGCTCTTCGGCTACTTGCGTGCAAAAAAAATATGGTCAAAACATAGTTGTTGAGTATAAAAATATTTAATTAACTACCGGGTGACATTAAAACTCTATCAATGTTAATATTTAAGACGAAACTATACACGTGGCTTACTGAACGCATTGAGTTATATGTACTACGTACAATAACTCAATGACTGAACGTAATTTTTATGACATCAAATGATACACTGACTATTTAAAATAATATTTGCATGCCTCTAAATGTGTGAAATATGCATCTCAATATATAATTTACGACAGACTAGTTCAACATATTTTCCAGTGATGACAAGTCAACGTCTGTCGGGCCAGCTAATACCCATATAAAATTTTAACCCAATCGGTTCAGCCGCTTAGACGGGTCTAATAATATATAAAAATAATTTCCTATAAAAATAAAGCATTTTCCCGTGGTAAAAAATAACCTGTCTATGTGTGTTAGTGCAGCATTCGAATGGTGAATGAATTTTTGAAATCGGTGAAAGCTTTCGTGCCTATTCGGGCAACGCATCTGCGGATATACGGATGTCTATGGGCGTCGGTAGTCACCAAATTGGATCCGGGGGCTCGTTTGCCCTCAGTATAAAAAAACAATTACATTACTTATTTTTTTATTTTTATGTTTATCTTGTAGGCTTCTTCAGTATGTAAAATTACATGACGGCAAACGCAACATACGATGGACGTCTCCTTTATTATTGTTTCATTACGTTTGCTATCCAATGAATGTGCGGACTTATTGCTTGCACTATAGAAAATGAAGTCGGCGGGCCGTATATTGAGAATCGATGATATCTTTCCTTGTCAAACATAGTAGGAGCTCCATACAGTACGCCCGCAATACCAGACCTGTGGACCGCGGGCGAGCCGGAGTCGCCCGACGTGGTCATCGTCACAACATGGCAACGTGGCATGAAACAGATAGGACCCTTGACGTCGAGCACGCCACGGCACGACAGCAAAGATATGTGGACACACCTGGCGAACACGCCTTCCATGACTTGCAGTGGCGGCTCGCCGGTCCGGTTGGTGTCCCCGTAGCCGGCAATGAATCCCGTGGATCCAAAAATACTCGTGTAATCTAAGGCACTTATTTTTGCAAATGTGTTCATTGTCATTGTTTGGGTTTTGAGAAGTGCTAAATCAATGCGTAAAGGCGTAGTGATTATTCCTGTGTTAGGCATTGTATGATAAGAGGTAATGTTACTTGTTTCACCCATATCCTCGGGAGAGAAATTGTTGTACCTTGCTACGGCTAACAGAGTTGCGTTAAAAGCTTGCTCTAACGTAACGCAACAGTGTGCAGCGGTGATAGCCCATGTCGGTGCCAAGGCTGCTCCACTACAAAATCTTATAAATATTCCTTTAACCGCGTCTACACGTATGTCTAGCCGTAGAACAAATGGAAACTCCATTGGAAATGGATTTCTTCCTCCGACACTTCTCAAATTTGCTGTAACCACAGTAAGAGGAATGACTAAAGTTAGGACAACAAAATGCATACCGTACGATTAAACTGCAAACACCCCGATTGTTATTGTGGTTAGCAATAACTGTAAATTGTAACATTATAAACCTGATGCCTGTTGGTTATTTTATGTTCGATTTTTATACTTTTACGAATTTACGATGTTAGTAACATTGCGATAGTAATTTTATTACATACATAGGTACATTATATTATATTTATGCCACATTCCGCAAATTATATTTTAAATACGCTTTCCTAAGGTATGGTATAAAATCAATGAAGCTGAACTTTCACAACTTTTTTAATATACTATAAGAAAACGGGCACCAAAAACTTGCACACCTCGTAAAACGCGACAGCACTACACTGTCGTGTGGGCGACTGGTGTCCAACATGGCTTAAATGGAGCATGGCACTACCTCTTACTATTATTACGCCACTGCAGGAAATTTGGAAATAAAAACCAAACGAGAGATTTACAAGCAAATGCTGACAACGCAACGATCAAAAGATGACGGCCCAGAGAAATTTCCGGTGGCACGTGGAGGGGGAGTGGGGAAGAACAACGCATCTGCAAGACCTCAATGTAGATGATTTTACCGGCGTGGGTAGTCATCAACAGGGTCCGAATGCTTGCTTAAGATTCTTTATTATTAATAGCTGACGCCTGCAACTTTGTTTACGTGAATCCGCTTTTTTACCGCAGTCGGTCAAAGGTAGCCTTTCCCGCTAGTAGTAGTAGTAGTACTAATACTGAAAGAGTTTCTCAAATAGGAACAGCTGTGAAAATCTGTTTAAATAAAATTATTTGATTTTATTTAAATTAGATATAGAATTACAAAATCAATTGCCCACTTTACTAGAAGACGTACCACTTAACATTTACTGAGATATGTGGTACCAGCAAGATGGCTGTCCGGCGCATTATGCCCGCTCAGTCAGAGCACACCTCGATGAAGAATACCCTGCAGGTGGATAGGGCGGTCTGGCACTATTGCCACTCAATTTAATCACTGCCGAGACTCCCATTTGTAACATCTCCAAACAAAGTAATTTTGGTGAAGTTATAAAGAGGACAAAAATAATTGTGCGGGCCGAAATAACGATGGCTTATAAGGGTGTCATTGAAGCCTTAAACAGATCACTAAGGGATATAAGACGTAATACAAAATTAATAAGTGGCGTAACAGTTTTGCTGGTCGGAGACTTTCGGCAGACTCAGTGGTGCCAAAAGGAAGCAGAGCTGACGAAGTAAAGTCGTGCATTAAGAAATCTAATTTGTGGCCCCAGGTTAATATTCTCAAGCTCTCTAAAAATATGAGAGAGCACATTTGGGCGGAGACGAGTCTGCTGGTGGACAGATATAACAAACGTTCCAATTTCACAAGGCTTATTAAATAACTAAATAAACCACGACAGGATCAGTTAATGTAGTTTTATTGAAATCAGTAATATAATATTTTAGGAAGAGGCAGTGTTTACACGAGACCGGCGTAAAGTTTTGTGCGGCGTGTAAGTAGCCGGTGGCCCATGAGAGTTAGGAGGAAGGAGGGCATCTGCTTATCTCTTCGGTAGTTATAGAAATGGCTCCAGCCAGCTGCTCGTTTGCCACCTTAAAAAACATTCCCATAAAAGCTGCTAAAAATTAAACTATCATTTTAATTTTCATACAAATTACTTCCTATTGTTTGTATTTTTTTTCTTAAATGTTTGAGGTAAATATTCTAAGAGCCCTGGGGTGAGGACAAGAAGGTTAATTGGTTGGTCTTATCTATTGTGCCTGTAACGAGAGCTTCTTTCTCCGAGCTCTTCAGTGTCTCGGCGTTTTAGTTCGCGCCTCACGTTGATGCAAATCGCAAGTTTTTAAGGCTTTGTACTTAGGCGACGTTAAAGAATATCTGTGTACATTTTTGTAGGTTACCTTTTATAACTGTGTATATCTTTTATACCCGATTCAGAGATGGAGAGAGATATTGTTTTGTTATTGGATGCACAGCTGAAAATGTCGATTGTGGTCTCATTTTGAAAAGCTCGGAACCGATTTTTCTGATTTATTAGTAATTACTAAAGTCAACTTACTAAAAAAACCGGCCAAGTGCGAGTCAGACTCGCAAAGCGAGAGTTCCGTACCAACGAAAGGTAGGTAGGTGTCTCTGTGACATTTTTATTAGAAAATTAAATAACTTGGTTTTTCGTAGCGTTTATATGAACAACCAAGTTGTATTTGCGTTTCTTGAAAATGTATTATTTGTTAAAAGCTATCGAGCTAAAACTATCACAGACTGAACCGTCGCCAGACTAATAAATAATAAAAAAAAATCAAGCCCTCCTGGTCGTATCCGAGGAAAAACAAACATTCATTACCTCCTAACGCAGTGTGAAATACCGCCCAAAACGTGCAAATGAATATTCACTTCCGATTGGAGGTAATTTCCAGTAATTGTACACCTAATGAAAATACGACCGATGAATACTTGATGAGTCCAGGGATATTTAGGTGAAACAGACCTCTGAAGAGCTCTGGATTTTTTTTTATAGTATACCTAGTATATTTATTTTTCGGGAAATTGCGCAAGGTCGTGCGAGGTGAAGAACTCTGATTTCGGAGGCCAAGACTCACTTCGGGTCACTGCGCCGGAAGAGTTAGTTAGTATAAAGGGTCAAACGAGCAATCGTAGCCATTTTCATGACTACTGATATCTGCATAGAGGTTGTACAGATGCGTTGCCCTCCTTCCTCCTTCTCCCTGCTTGAGCACCGGATACTTCCATACCGCATAAAACTCGACACAGCACAGTTGTCAACTCACGCCGGATTCGTGCCCTCCTTGTATAAGCAACCGATGAATAAGCAATTAAAGATTTAATATCAAATTGACAAAAACATTTTATTGGACGTGCCGGCCCAATTCGGCTACATGCATGCATGCAGGACCTCGTACATGGTATGTAGGTTGGGAAATTAAAACAATAATTAAACATGAACATTATTTTATGCCTTTCCCGAGCCTTCGAGGAGCGACCTCATTTGAGATGAAATTAACGTTTACTCGACAATATCACGTTGATTACACGCAAAAACTAGACCTAAATTGAGTATGCAAATTAAAAACCTCATAAGTGCTTAATTAATTTAAATACTCGTATTTTTTCATTGCTTGTGTTAAAGCTGATAGTTGGTATTTAGGTTATTAGGCTGTTTTGTTGAAGATATCAATTTTTTTTTGAAAATTAACAAGACTCCAATAGACCCGTCTTTTTGGGGTGAATGTGCAGATGCTTCAGGTTTATGGCAAAGAAAGATAGCAGGAGTTGATCAGGATAAGAATGAGTTGAATAGGAATGTTTTCATTTCCATTCACTCTTGATTTCTGAATGAAGAAAGATTTTTATTGATTTATTTATATTGAACACTTTTTATATTTTTTGCCTAAATCAAAATACTACTTACAATTTAATTTTTACCGACTATAAAAATTTTGGCTAGCACCTTTTATCTTATCGTGTTATAACCCGTAAAGTACAATATGTATAATATATCTATCTCAGATATTTATATAACTACATTATTTATGCAGTTGTGAATCCGTTTCACCGGCACCTATTTAGTGTAAGTCGTGCGTTATAAGGCTGTTTTGATGAAAAATAGCACAGAAAATGTTTGCACAACAAAGATTTGAACTGGCATTTGCTCAGTGTAATCTTTTTGCGTGTCCTATTTATTAGTTTCGCACTGCAGTTGCTTTCTCTGGCGCATTTGTGTTATAATTCAAAACGTAGGTCGCTACAATTACGTGTCGTGTGTGAAAATCGTGTGATATTTCACGCACAGCGTTACACAGTAGAGATTACATCACTTGCGCATCTTTCACGCGAAAATCATGTACGTTCTTGATGATTTAACTTCAGTGTTAGTGCAAATACAGTTATTAATTCGGTCTAATTTTCATTTAAAATTATTATTGACTGTTTTGTGTGTAATATATATGTCTATTGTCTGTCTCCTGTATATGTGGAATCAAATAAACGTTTTTCATTCTTTCTCTCTTTTGGAAACGAACAGTGACATCATCATTATCATTAGCTGGATTACGTCCGCTGCTGGACATAGGACTCCACCCTTTAGGAAGTGGTAGTGCCATGCTGCATAGGAGGAGGTAGTGCCATGCATGGTGCTTGACACTACGAAACTACGAAATTGGGCCGGCACGACCGGGGAAGTAACTCTCGCTCACTTGATACTAGCGAAAAGTGACTGCGTCGCTGTCGCGTTTCGTGCGGTTTGTGAGTAACCGGTGGCCCATTGGGGGAGGGATGATAGGAGGGCAACGCACCTACGTAACAATCATGCGAATATCTATTGGCGTCGGTAGTCATCAAAAGGCTCCGTTTTCGCGTTTGCCCCTTTATGCTATAAAAATCCCGACAGCGCCACAGATCACGATCACACGCAGCTTGAGTCCAGGGGCTCCCCGTGACCTGAACCAGCTCATCAGCCCACAGGGTAGGACGTCCAACACAAAG
>LUGF01022548.1:43601-56252 GCA_001625245.1 Calycopis cecrops | reverse complement strand
ACATGGCGTTTTTACTTTACAGTCATTATGGTTAAGGTGGACTGATGGTAGACAGTTGTAATAATAAATAATCGCGTAAACTTAAAACAACAATATAGTCCAAAGAGCTACTGAACCTTCCGAGTAATGGCTACAATAATATAGCGATGAGTCATAGTATGCTACCTATGACACGTTACTCGGAAGGGACACTGGCTTTCCTACTAATACATTCATTATATTTACAGTACAAACATCAATAAAAAATACAGCATTTTTTTCACTGCAAGAATTTAAATATTCAACGAAATTTTTCACTGTACTGTGTATTCGTGATTAAATCTACACACGAAAAGATATGCATATTAAAAAAATATCTGACAGATATCGTGTAAGAAAGTAATTCATAACGTGCGAGACAAACACAACATTTCAAACGTTTGATGCACTATCGAAACAAAGGTATTTTATTAAATGGTCTAATATTTTTGGTTAGATTTACGTCTGTTCCATCGAGAGATGAAAATGAGATCGTCGTATTACTTCGTCTTACTGTTCGACCTTGTATTCCTAATCAAAAAGTTTTTGTCATTTTGATCTCTCTCTCTACTGCCTCGCATAATTAGTGGTGTTGATGTATATTTTATTTTATTACGTGATAATAATATACTAGTGGCCGCCCAGTGGTCGAAATTCGACCATAAAATTATATTTAATTATAATTATAAGTTGTTGAATATAAATTATTAAAATATTACTGAATATGACCTGAAAAAATAAAACGTCAGTTTTATTTCGCAAATCAGCTGATGGGCTGCTACCTTAGATCATTACTAAACTACTTTCCACTGGACTAAAATTAAAAAAAAAAAATATTTACAGTTGTCATATGTCATTCCAATACCATTTAATAAAAAAAAATTGTCATATGTCATTGTCAATTGTCAAAAATTGTCAATGATAAAAACAAATATTTAAAATTGTACATACTTTATTTCTATTTTGCAATTAAGAAATCTGAATAATTTTTGGCACACAATCACGCCGAGACCTTTAATTTGACACCTTAACCATAATTTTACGTTGTGTGGTTCGGCCAAAAAGTCCAGGACAAAAATCGGCTTCCGCTATTAATATATAAGATGTAAATAGATAAACTATCTTGTATATCCATAGGATAGTATTTATCCCGAAAAAATGTTCCTATGGGATGCCGTGTGATTATTTTCTATTTTCCACGGGATTGAAATTTACACGAGTGAAAACGCGGGGCGCAGCTATATCTAATAGGCTTTGCTCATCAAATGTAAAATAAACCAACTGGTTGTGTTTTAGCCCCAGTAAGCGCTATATGAATAAGAGATGTTATAAAACAGAGATATTCTGTCCAGAAATGTATAATATTGTTTACCCAAACTTTGCTGCCAGTTTTAAACAATTTTTGTACAATTTAAAATTTTTCTGTGCCGTACTTTCTGCTTTTATTCAAACTCGTTGCAAACGGAATTTCGACGATATGACAATTGGGCTCACCGTTGTTGTACGCTTTTAAATTCTTTCGAAATAACTGGTATGTTTCAACAATATTAAATACTTACTGTTAAAGAAAAACGGCAAGATCTGTATCGCTTATTTTGAAATTATGTTTTTAATGTGTCGTCATTAAATTTGTTACACTAAGTAAATAACTAAGTAAATCTAAATATTTAGAAGTAATTATTTTAATTTGAAAAGTTCGTAAAATCGTAAATAAAAAAATTTAAAGTGTGGTTATCGGTGATATAATGTACCAAATACATACTACTTTAAGCACTTACATGCTTATGAATTGCTTATGAATTTGCGATACGGGAGTCCCATACAATCCTGCCGTTATTCTTTTGGCCCCTGTGCCGTCTGAGCGATGAGATTTGTTTCGTGATATTAAATTCTCCGAGTGTGCGAAAAACTATTTATTTCATTTACCTACACGTTTTAAAGTTTGTATATTAAAATGATATATGACGGTTTGTCTACGCTCTCTCATATATGATTTTAATATACAAATTCCTGGATTCATATAATGCCCTGCAGTTTTTGAATATATAACGACGTTCCTGCGGCTTCTGAGTTCCTGATGGATTATTAAGGAATGGAGAAAACCTTTGGGGAAGGAGAAGATATCTTATATATTAATAGCGGAAGCCGATTTTTGTCCTGGACTTTTTGGCCGAACCACACAACGTAAAATTATGGTTAAGGTGTCAAATTAAAGGTCTCGGCGTGATTGTGTGCCAAAAATTATTCAGATTTCTTAATTGCAAAATAGAAATAAAGTATGTACAATTTTAAATATTTGTTTTTATCATTGACAATTTTTGACAATTGACAATGACATATGACAATTTTTTTTTATTAAATGGTATTGGAATGACATATGACAACTGTAAATATTTTTTTTTTTTAATTTTAGTCCAGTGGAAAGTAGTTTAGTAATGATCTAAGGTAGCAGCCCATCAGCTGATTTGCGAAATAAAACTGACGTTTTATTTTTTCAGGTCATATTCAGTAATATTTTAATAATTTATATTCAACAACTTATAATTATAATTAAATATAATTTTATGGTCGAATTTCGACCACTGGGCGGCCACTAGTACGTATAATCCTTGGTTGTTCGGATGTTCGTAGGCGTCGATAGTCATCAAAACGCATAAGCAGATCGCCCGTTAAGTCAAGCTCTGATGAGATGACGCTAGAGCCTACTGAGATATTTTTTTTTATGGTATAGGGGACCAAACGAGCAGTTGGAGCCCTTTTCATGACTACCGACGCCCATAGATATCCGCATAGAGGCTATGCAGATGCGCTGCCCAGCTAGCTAAGTTTGACATATTGTAGGTAACACCCTGCAGCTAGGCACTAAGCGCAGGTTAGCTGCAACGTGCGATGCGAACATTTTACATCGTTCGTTTCACTTGCTAATGTCTCGGTAGGCTGTTCGGCGAATTAAATTTTATTATCATGATTGTCTTGTGGTGTAGTGGGTGTGTTTAACCACATTCGTGAGCTCACGGGTCGGACGAGATTTTTCAATTTATGATATCAGTCCAGAGTCAGGAAGTTGGCGGTGGCAGGTACACTCCCGTGCCTTAGAGGCATGAGCATCCTAAACCGTTGCGCTTGATTTCTCTCCGGTCGTGTCGGATTGTCGTCGCATCAAAATATGAGAATGAGGGAAGATAGAGTCTGCGTAAATACTTGTGCACTATAATATGTACTGAGTAGATGGCTCCTCCGAGACGTAGCCGAAATGTAGCCGAAGACGACATTAACATATAATTATAATTATCATAATGATTTCCTGTCATCCGTGACCATGGATGTTTAATGTAATAATTATCATACAAATTGTTATTCAATCGCAGGATTTGAACTCCCGTCGTTGGTACATGGCCCATGGAGGAAGGAGGGCAATGGATATACAGTTATACAGGATAAGCTCTGTGCAGATGTCTATGGGCGTCGGTAGTCATGAAGATGGCTCCGTTTGCTCCTATGCCTCCGCTATAAAAAATATAGTCTGCTCATCAATCACGGGCCGTGTGAAAACGTCGCAGTCCCAGCGGCTGCTCTTCTATTTGCTTAAATTAGCAAACAAAAACTGTATTTACATCGCAATGTAATTGCTCTTGTATTTATGAGACGGCCATGATGCATGATCGGTTTAATGCATGCGCATATTCTGCTGCGTTCTCGCGTGGAGAACTGCCGTTGTATGCTGCTATAAATGAAACATATTTGTTATTAGTTTTAACACAAGCGGTGAAAAGTGATTTTTTGTCATTTTACTTGCCTGGATTTCGATTAGCCCAATTACAACTTGCGTGTCATCTATATCTTACTAATATTATAAATACGAAAGTTTGTATGTTTGTTTGTTTGTTACTCCGTCACGCAAAAACTGCTGCACCGATTTTCATGAAATTTGGCACACACATAGAGGGTAACTTGGATTAACTCATATGATAGGATTTTATCCCGAAAAAATGTTCCTACGGGATGCCATGGGATGATTTTCCACGACATCGAAATTTACGTTGGTGCAACCGCGCGGCGCAGCTAGTATAATATATAAAATTTTCTTGTCACAATGTTAGTTACCATACTGCTTCGAAACGGCTGGACCAATTCTCATGAAATGTTGTGTGCATATCAGGTGGTCTGAGAATCGGCCAACATTTATTTTTCATCTCGATATTTCCACGGGATCGAAACATACGCGGGTGAAACTACAGAGCGCAGCTGGTACTACTGTGTGTTACGAATTTTGATATTAGATTTTTCTGTTAGAGGTATGAAACGGTTATGTGGCACTTAAAAAAAAAACTTAAGAGTTAAGTGTCGAATAGTTGGCTATATTAATATAACATTGTAATAGTAATCTGGGAATCCAGCTATCACTGTAATAAAATAATTAAACTAGAAATTTATTTAATACTTTTTATCTTATGCAGAAAAAGAGTTTAATAGAGAAAGTAACGCTGCTATGGCCACGGGCATGAAAATAAAAAACAATATTTTGTGTAGTGCCCTTAATTTCCTATCATTTTGAGTATTTATCTCATGCTTCTTTAGGCCCTGCAGTTCTTTTAGACATTATTATTATATCGGGGTCCTTTTAAGCGCGTGGCCGTAGCAGTTGCTACTTTTGCTACATGGTTAACGGGGACTGCTGGTTCCAACTTCCATAATGAAGCTGTCGATAGAGTTCTTATTGGGTCATGCTTTGAGATCAGGTGATCAAATATTGCAGGTACGAATATAATATGGTAAATCTGATAAGATCCAATTGAATAACTCGGATGTTAGTAGTTCAAGTATTTAGGACGCCGTGCCTTGCTACGTAGCAGCCGAACTAGGTAATGCAGCGTGGCACTAAGGGCCCTCGTTCACGGGCGACTTTTTGTAGCAATGTAGGCGCGATGCTGTCGCGCGTAGCGTCGATACAGACGGGAAGCGGTCGCTTCCTGTATGCTTAGTTTTGCAGTCGCGTTTGCTAAACGCGCGACGGCATCGCTACAAAAAGTCGCCGTGGGCGAGGGGCCGAAGTCCTACATACACTAGCTGCCGCTTCGACCATTTTTCCATTAAAAATACATGTTATATCTTTTCTCTTATCCGGACCTTAGGCAGGACGGAATGTAGAGCTCGGGAAATTTATATTCTATTCTATGGCGGTGGCGGGGCTTACGCGCCGATCGTCTCTCCGGCATGAATATGTGAAGAAGGTGTACCATCGACGTGAATACGGAATGTACGGTATGCAGTTTACACTGAACTAGCTGCTACACGTGACTTCGTCTGCTTTGAATTAGTACTTAGTAGCCCCCTTTAAATCTTAATAATTTTAATTAGTTTAGTTTTAGTTAATTTCTACTGCTCTTCCTTTATCATATTTTTCCTTAGAAAACGATATAAGTTGCGAGGCTTAAAGAGGTAATATAAGGTGTAGTATACGGTTTGAAGCATGAACCTTTCGAACGTAACACCGAGAAACGCTTTAACCCCGTTTACGTCGCTTACGTCCTTGCGCATCTTTCATTACCTACGCAATTCAAGAAACTAAATTACCCTTGAAACCATGGGTGGAAACGTGGGTTTTAAACGTGGTTTCATGGGTAGTCAGTTAAACTGTCCGATGTCAGGCCGAAGCAACTCGACCATGCCTCGTATAGATAATGAGCTAATATTGGTAATCCTTCTGAAGAAACAGTGTATCCAAAAGCGGAAGGGATGATATTCTTATTTTCTAAAAAAGCCGCCCAACCGAGAGTTTCGTAACAACATTTGAACTTATTGCATTTGTATACATTTCCTATGAAACGATCTACACATATAAGTTTGTAATACATTCTTTTTCAATTGTAATTTTGCCGCAATTGGTAATCATTTGACTAAATCACCTGTAACAATTTCAACTCTCTGGCTATCACGAACCCATGATATACCATAGACACACCGTTCCGTTACCTTTGGGCACGGAATCCTAAACCCAACAGCCATGAGGCGGGATTACATAAGAACTGGCCATAAGAAGATTGCATGAGCGTTTACCGGCGCTCGCCATCCGGAGTCTCAGTTAAAGACACGCTCCAGTTGCTCCAGTACCGCTGTGTTAATCAGCCCCGAGAGCTGGACGGCTCCCGTTTTATGCGCAATCCATATTTATGGGTCCATGTCGTAACGTGCAAGTGTTGCCACTTGGCGGATTGACGCGGTAATGTGATTGGTGTTTTATTTCGGTTTGTGGTTTGTGACATTGATCTACATGCTGTATATGGATAGATGATAGCGTAGATTGTTATCGATGTCACTTCCAATTGGAAGGATTTAAAATGTAGCTTTGAGATTACGCCCGTTAATAAGATTATAAAAGTTTATAATGATTTTCAATCCTTGGAGGTTTGATGCATTTGCGTTCAGTTTAGTTTCATCAGTAGCTATGATGCGTTTACTGCACAGCTAGTGGTATATCTACAGGTACTTATAATATAAATGGAGATCAGTGGGTTTATAAAGATTGGTACCCTTTTTTATTTCATGTTGCATATTCATACCGCACAGAAGTACCTCCCCGGCGGTACTGGCCCAATCCTTCTACAATATAGCATGCTACTATATCTAACTATATCACGTAAATATAACAGACATACATACATACAAACCTTCGTCACTATAACATTAATAGGAAGTAAGATATGACACAGCTAGTTGTATGACGTCACGGGCCTGATGTGTACTGAATAATAAATGTGTGCCTTGTGGAATTTACGGAGCCCCAAGTTCGTACATAAACTCCGGTGCTGCCCGGGAGTAGCGCAGCTCGTAAATTACCCACTCGGCCGCACGTTACCTGTCGGCTTAATCTCAACTTTAGAGTATCCGATATGTATACCTGTTGACGACTGGTTGGCCCAGTGGTGAAGGTATGTCGCATGTTATGCTTAGAGGTCGCGAGTTCGAATTCCCCTCAGGTTGGTTTCTGCTTTTATTTTTTTTTATGGTGTAAGAGGGCAAACGAGCAGCCGGAGCCATTTTCATGACTGCCGACGTCCATAGACATCCGCTTAGAGGCTATACAGATGCGCTGCCCTCCTTTCTCCTCCCACCTCCATGGGCCACCGTATTTTATATAGTATTAGTATAGTAATTTCAGATCAGATCATTACAACGTAAACTGTTCGGTAGTTTTCCAAAAACTAAAACTATAACAAACATATATATATATGCTTTCTTCAACCAACTTCCGCATTTGTAATATTATTAAAATTATGCTTAGGGACACTATGAGGTTGGTTATACACACAGGTTGATTCTCTGACTGCGACCTCAGTACATACAATTTTTTAACTCACAAACTAAAGCGTCGACGTCTAATAAAATAGAGATACACAAGATATAATAAAGTTTAAATATTTACATATAACGAGTCTTGTAGTACAACGTTCCCGAGAATTTATTTAAACACTGTTCTGCGTTCCTGTAAGCTCCACCAAGTCTTATTTATTTCATTAGAGGCGGTCTACAGCAAAACAGCATACCTATAGTATCGTGTCTATGTGAAAAGGCCGGTTATGAATTTCCCAACTAAGCTTGCAACATATGAAAATGAATCTTTAGAAATTCCTTGCATGTATCCCATTGAAATAGTTTTAGCAAGTCCGTATGATATTGCAATGAATAAACCTTCCCACACACCTGAGCCCCCCTTTTAACACGTCCACATAATTTATGTAAGTGATTTACATCATGTTTTCTATTTACTAAAACCATGTGCACGCTGCAAACTCTATTAGTAGTAATGACTATACTTACCTAATGTATTAGGTACTTCTTCTTTTGCAAAAAAACTTTGGGCGTTTTTTAAACAACTAGTAACATTGCTGCGACTAGGCAACGGTTATGAGTTGTCTCTAGAGCAAGTTCAAAAAAAATCAATGGGAAGCAAGTTACATACGGCAATCATAATACAACTCACGTCTAAATCAAAGAATTTCTAATCAGATATCAAATATGGTGTCAAAGAGAAAGTTATAATGGTACATTAAATTGAATTACCATAATAACATTTTTATATCCTAGGGCCGATAGAAATTTCATTCGGAAACGCCACTTTATATTCTGGGACTGAAGTCTAATACTGGCTCTAGTATTGGGACATCGGACGACGTGATTCGCGTGCTAGTTACATGTTTGATCGCATTTTTTCCTTCGTAAAAAATAAAAGAAAAATAATCATGAAAAAATCTAAACATTGTCGCCTAGTGACGAAAATGCTAAAGCGGAGCAGAGGGGTAAAGCAGTATAGAGGCATTTGGCATAATATTTTATGCAGCGTATCAATAAAAAAAAATGGTGCATCCAACCTGTTACATATTATAGCTATGATTAATAACTGTGTGGCTTTTATTTTGTTAAATTGCTTACGCGCTTTGTAATATGCCTTTATAATAAGAATAAACAAGTTTTAAATCTGGCTATGTAGTTAATTTAAGATGTATAAAAAATCTATTGCAACATCACGTTCTTACTGCCAAATGTGAATTAATAATAAAGCAAAATATATTATATCATTACTATCTACATTCTATTAGGTACTAGGCAAGAATATGCAATATCCATTGTTCGAAAGTAGAACCCACGCCAAACCAGTTGCGAGAATATAAATGTAGGTATATAATAATAATAATAATAATATAAATAACACTACTTGGACGGCCAGATCTTTCTCTGTCACAAACAGAGGAAGTCACATTAGGTATACCTATTAATAGCCCGGTAGACAAACATTTGACTAATACCAAGTGTATGGAGAGTTTTAAAAATTGTATTTGGCTCCATACCTACTTTGTGTAATGCAATTCTCTAGCGATTCTGTTCTCTTTATCACCCCACTCCCTTTTTCATATCGTAAAATATTGTAGAATGTATTGGCGCCAAAATGAAAAAAATACAATGAACAATCGTATAAAAATGACAGATTCCAAATTCAAATGTAATATTTTTTTATTTTTTATTGTAACAGTATTTATGGCCAGACTAAGTATAGTATAGTGTAGTATTTAATGAGTAGGTACCTAATAGATTGACATAGTCCATGTTATGGCCTTACGGAATTTACGTACTAGGAAATTTTATGGAATTTTACGGAATTTACAGTCTGCCTAGACATAATTTACTTATTAAAAATGTCGATTCGTGTCTATAGTATAATTGGCATGGG
The DNA here is from genome assembly GCA_001625245.1 of Calycopis cecrops. Lineage (NCBI taxonomy): Eukaryota > Metazoa > Arthropoda > Insecta > Lepidoptera > Lycaenidae > Calycopis > Calycopis cecrops. Next base: position 47,008 of record LUGF01022548.1, on the reverse strand, counting down.
GTACCTACATTACAAATTAAAATATACACATTTGTGGTCTATGTTTTTCTATTTCACTTCACTATGCTATCGCTTAATTTTATTACACCGAGTGTACTCAATAGTTCAGTGAATTAAGGAGGTGCAGAGTGCGTGACCGGGGACCTAAGAATTTCCTTTCGACTATTGATCAAATGCTTGCTTAATGAACATACTAGAATTTCTCGCGTTTATACGTTTAGGGGTGAAGAGTGCGTGAGCAGGAACTTGAGAATTTCCTTTAGAATATTGATCAAATTCTTAATGAACATTCTAGAAGTGTTGATGTCTATACGTATAGTATACATCACTATACATGAACTATATTTGTAAAACTCAATGGTTATACCAGACCATAGTCATCCATCCACGCACAGCCCAAACCACTGGACGGTCCGGCTGAAATTTGGCATGCAAGTAGATGTTATGACGTTGGCATCCGCTAAGAAAGGATTTTTAGAAATTCAACCCCTAAGGGGGTGAAATAGAGTGTTGAAATTTATTTGGATTTCTTAAATATTAAACGGGGGTGAAACCGCGGGGCACAGTGTAGTATATAGTATGATATGATGTAGTTCATACTGCTGCTGTGAGCGGAGGCAGGGATAAGGAAAGAAAGAAGGTCCCATTTTTTCGGATTTTTGCTTGTACTTATGTCAAAAACGGTGCATTGTAGGTACACATGTTCGTATATTTAATAAAAACTCATAATAGTGGAGTGCCTGGAGCATAAAAAACCGTGAAACCTCGGAATAGAGTTACAGTGAATGGATTAATAAAATAGATGTGGGATATTGTTTTTTAAACTATAAATTGCAATGTTTACCCAATATTTTTTTGTGCTTTCCATTTTTTTTTTTAACAAATTATAATAAAAAAATTTAATGTTTGACCATATATTTTCACTCAAAACAGTATTTTATTTATTTATTTATATGTTAAATCTCACCCAAGTAGACATATAGGAACATTTTTCAAAGATACCTGTGTATGAAAATAGCAGTAGGGATCTCGGACAGGCAGAAAAACGTGGAGGGGAGAGCGGAGCGGCGCGGCAGCTGCTATACATATACAATGGAATTTCTCGGCTAGTTTAATAATTATAAGTAAATGAAATGTACTCTATTGTGTACATTAAAAAAATAAGGTAATTAATTACGACTAATGAAAAGCAAAAAAAATATTAGTACAGAATCTGTTTATTTAAATATATTACATTGTTGTCTACATCTACTTCATCTATCTGTAGTCTGGTGAAGTATTGTAACAACTATTTCCGCTGCACTGTAAACATGCTACACTGTGGTAGTATAAACCACTTTTTCGGCATCCACACGCAGATCCACATCCCTTTTTGCAACTACAAAATAACATTTGCTATAAACTATCCGGAGCAGGTAATTTATTCATTGTTATTGGGATGTACATGTTATTGGAATACTTCCATCCCCAATTTTCAATAACTACGTCATTTCCTAGCCATATCTGAATTTGTAGGTACACTCGTTTAAGGTGCTCAAATGCTGCATCAGTTGTTGGAGGCAGTGATGACAAATTTATAGCCGTACAGAAAATTGATTATTATCGAGATATCCATAAAAGGATTTCTGATATAAACGACTTATAGACACTTACAACAAAATATCATTCGGATTGTTATAATTTACTGAAATGAGCATGTATTTTGAGTTTATAAGGCGCTCCGTCTAAAATTCATGATTTAAATACATTGAGGTTCAATTCTTTCATAAAAGCAACAGCCAAAAATACGAGTGTTCCTTTGTTATCACTGCCTCCAACAACTGATGCAGCATTTGAGCACCTTAAACGAGTGTGTGGATGCCGAAAAAGTGGTTTATACTACAGTGTAGCATGTTTACAGTGCAGCGGAAATAGTTGTTACAATACTTCACCAGACTACAGATAGATGAAGTAGACAACAATATAAAATATTTAAATAAACAGATTCTGTAGTATTTTTTTTTTTGCTTCTCGTTAGTCGTAAGTAATTACCTTATTTTTTTAAATGTACACAATAGAGTACATTTCATTTACTTTTAATTATTAAACTAGCCGAGAAATTCCATTGTATATAGCAGCTGCCGCTTCGCTCTCACCTCCACGTTTTTCTGCCTGTTCGAGATCCCTACTGCTATTTTCATACACAGGTATCTTTGAAAAATGTTCCTATATATGTCTACTCGGGTAAGATTTAACATATAAATAAAAAAAAAATTATGTTTTAAGTGAAAATATATGGTCAAACATTATATTTTTTTATAATGATTTGTTAAAAAAAAAAACAAAAAAAAAAAAAATGAAATGCACAAAAAAATAATGGGTAAACATTGCAATTTATAGTTTAAAAAACAATATCCCACATCGATCTTATTAATTCATTCACTGTAACTCTAGTCCGAGGTAAAAACCCCCAGGAACTCCACTATAATATTCTCAACAACTTTCATTTGATATACTTTTTACGTATCTCAAAACATTTTAGAAATAGACGTACCAATCGAAAAGTGGAACATTTTCAAAATATCGTTATACCTATATACCACAGGTTTACAGTTAAAACTCTTACCCAACGCCTGTTGATCTGCGATATGATGGTTATAGTGAAAAATGTAGAGAATTACATTTTGTGAAGACATGATGTGCGATCAAATAAACAGGCAAAAATCGTGTGTTCTGTTATCGATTCTAAGGATCCCTAGTCAAGTTCATTTCGAATATATTCCATTCACACGTATTCGACCCTCTAGCTATAAGATATGTACTCCAGATATACCCAATATTACACATCGTGAATGTCGAAATCCCAGCAAAATTCACGTTATCTGCGCTCCGGTGGCGTTGGCCGCAGGTATGCCGGCATTTCCGGGTGATATTTTTTTATTACGTGAGGAAAGCATTAACGCCGCATTGGCATGGTTTCGATGCCCTGAGGGGTTATCGACCAGTGTGGGGATTATGAACTCCCTAATGGAAACCCTACCCCATTAAAACCCTCAGCCCTCAGCCTCCTTAGAGGGTTGAGGGGACCTCGTACCTGTTAGCCACATGGTTGCTTACGACCTTAATATAATATTTTAAAAAGGAAAGATTTTTAATTTGTTTGTTTAGGCTCCAAAAATTACTGGACCGATTTGAACCATTCTTTCGCTTCGAATCCCGCCCGGATCATGGGTTCTTATATGTGTATAATATGTATGTCTTTTATTATATAGACGTGTATATAATCAAAGATGTATGTATAATAAAAATCTTAAATGTATAAAAAGTGTATTAATGAAAATACTTTTCAGTTGTCTGTAAAATATGCCCTTTCATACGGTACCTACTTATTACGGCAGTTAGACTAACGTGGTGTTTGTCCTCAATTA
>LUGF01022548.1:20582-39426 GCA_001625245.1 Calycopis cecrops | reverse complement strand
TATCTACATTCTATTAGGTACTAGGCAAGAATATGCAATATCCATTGTTCGAAAGTAGAACCCACGCCAAACCAGTTGCGAGAATATAAATGTAGGTATATAATAATAATAATAATATAAATAACACTACTTGGACGGCCAGATCTTTCTCTGTCACAAACAGAGGAAGTCACATTATACCTATTAATAGCCTGGTAGACAAACATTTGACTAATACCAAGTGTATGGAGAGTTTTAAAAATTGTATTTGGCTCCATACCTACTTTGTGTAATGCAATTCTCTAGCGAGTCTGTTCTCTTTATCACCCCACTCCCTTTTTAATATCGTAAAATATTGTACAATGTATTGGCGCCAAAATGAAAAAACACAATGAACAATCGTATAAAAATGACAGATTCCAAATTCAAATGTAATATTTTTTTATTTTTAATTGTAACAGTATTTATGGCCAGACTAAGTATAGTATGGTGTAGTATGTAATAAGGAGGTACCTAATAGATTGACATAGTCCATGTTACGGCCTTACGGAATTTACGTATTAGGAAATTTTATGGAGTTTTACGGAATTTACAGTCTGCCAAGGCAGAATTTACATTTTAAAAATGTCGATTTGTGTCTATAGTATAATTGGCAGGGGGTACCTACATTACAAATTAAAATATACACATTTGTGGTCTATGTTTTTCTATTTCACTTTACTATTCTTCGCTTAATTTTATTACACCGAGTGTACTCAATAGTTCAGTGAATTAAGGAGGTGTAGAGTGCGTGACCGGGGACCTAAGAATTTCCTTTCGACTATTGATCAAATGCTTGCTTAATGAACATACTAGAATTCCTCGCGTTTATATGTTTAGGGGTGAACAGTGCGTGAGCAGGAACCTGAGAATTTCCTTTAGAATACTGAGCAAATTCTAAATGAACATACTAGAAGCGTGGACGTCTCTACGTATTGTATATAGTAACTATATATATAAAACTCAAAGGTCTAGACATAGTGATCTATCAACGCACTGCCCAAAACACACCGGCTCGGGCTGAAATTTGGCGTGCAGGTAGATGTTATGAGGTAGGCATCCGCTAAGAAAGGATTTTTAGAAGTTGTTGTAGTGTTGAAGTTTATTTGGATTTCTTAGACATTAAACGCGGGTGAAACCGCGGGGCACAGTTAGCGTAGTATATAGTATGATAGGATGTAGTTCATACTGCTGCTGTGAGCGTAGGCAGGGATAAGAAAAGAAAAAAGGTCCCATTTTTCGGATTTTTGCTTATATCTGAGAAACGGTGCATTGTAGGTACACATGTTCGTATATGGAATGAAAACTCATAATATTCTCAACAACTTTCATTTGTTATACTTTTTACGTATCTCAAAACACTTTAGAAATATACGTACCAATCGGAAAGTGAAACATTTTCAAAATACCGTTATACCTATTTATCACAGGTATATAGTTAAAACGCTTACCTAGCGCCTGTTGATCTGCGATTTAGTTATAGTGAAAAAATGGTAGAGAATTACATTTTGTGAAGACATGATGTGCGGTCAAATAAACAGGCAAAAATCGTGCGTTCTGTTATCGATTCTAAGGATCCCTAGTCAAGTTTATTTCGAATATCTTCCATTCACACGTATTCGACCCTCTAGCTATAAGATATGTACTCCAGATATACCCAATATTACACATCGTGAATGTCGAAATCCCAGCAAAACTCACGTTATCTGCGCACCGGTGGCGTTGGCCGCAGGTATGCCGGCTTTTCCGGGTGATATTTTTTTTATTACGTGATGAAAGCATTAACGCCGCATTGGCATGGTTTCGATGCCCTGAGGGGTTATCGTCCAGTGTGGGGATTTTGAACTCCCTAATGGGAACCCTAACCCATTAAAACCCTCAGCCCTCAGCCGCCTTAGAGGGTTGAGGGGACCTCGTACCTGTTAGCCACATGGTCGCTTTCGGCCTTAATATAATATTTTAAAAAGGAAAGATTTTTAATTTGTTTGTTTAGGCTCCACAAATTACTGGACCGATTCGAACCATTCTTTCGCTTCGAATCCCGCCCGGATCATGGGTTCTTATATGTGTATAATATGTATGTAATATAATAAAAATCTTAGATGTATAAAAGGTGCATTAATAAAAAATACTTTTCAGTTGTCTGTAAAATATGCCCTTACATACGGTACCTACTTATTATAGCAGTTAGAGTAACGTGATGTGTGTCCTCAATTATTATTATTATCATTATTATCTACATTGAAGGGAGGGAAGCATGACATTACTATTTCTCACTAACTTTATATAGCGAGGCTTTTACGAGTAAATCTATGGAGGGCTGCGAAACTGCTACACGACAAGATATCAAATTATTGCTATAATTTTTCGGCTTTTCTAATGAAATTTGTTTGTGTAGCACGATTTAATATTTCACCGCAGTTGGCGCATGCAATACCGCTCTTTGACATTTTAAAATTAAGTTTTGGTAAGCATTTGCCGGCTCAGCTGACTGGCATTTTTACAAAAATTTTTTAAAATTTTATTTTTAAGTAATACATCGAAAAATATATATCTTTCTCATTGTATGGGTAAAGTATATATATATATATATATATATTACTAAGGTGCAAATAGGGAAACGGATGATGCCACATCGGAGCCACTCATGTGTCTCCTCTAATAGACCATAGGAAATACATAAGCCGTACTAAAAACCTGCGCCGGTTTTTACCGTACTGAAAAGTGGCAGACAGGCTATCCACTTGTCGTGGACACGCCTATATCGTGTAGTTAGGCGATCGACACCTAGCAGGCAGCCACTTGTGCCCCCCAGTTCGGCTGCACTGCAGCATCTTCCACTAAACTCGTATAAAAAGTAGCTTATCTTAAAAGTTCTTCCCAAAGGTTTGAGAACTACGCATAATATATGGAAGTGGTATATTTGAGCAATTCATTAGTTGAATAGACGAGCGAACGCATTTCTAAAGAGCCATTACATTGAATGAAATTTCGTTATTTAAGTTCCTTCCATACGTAAATTGAGGTTCCAGAATATATTTCACTTTAAATTTCAGTTAACTGTATAAGTATACGTATAAAAATAGTAAACCTCATAAGTTAATAGTGGAGTGAAATAAGTTACTCAAATATAAACTACGTACTAGCTATTACCCGCGGCTTCACTCGCGTGGTTTTTCGGGATAAAAAGGAGCCGATGGCACTCTTCAGTCCTTCAACTATCTCCATACTAAATCGTTGATCCGATTTGATGTGAAAGAAGAAACACACACTTTCCCTTTCATAATATTGATATGGATAATAAAATATATAGATGCTGAGCCGTCACTTTGCGCCAGTATCGTGTGCGCGTGAGGTGCCTCCCCGGTCGTGCCGGTCAAATTGGCTGCACTACCAGTTGGTAGACTAGACTTTCTTACGACTACTAACTTCTAGGCGGCTATTTCTCTCTTATTTCTTATTAAATACATTGTAGTTCCCATGACAGGCTTATAGGCTTCCTACGATCATATCAAAGGTTGATAGCCGCTGTCCGCGCTGGCGAGACAGGAGTAGCAGCGGTGGTAACGAGTGGTGGGCCAAGCCCGTTAAAAAAATTTACTCTAGGCTTATGAAATAGCAAATGACATTGTTTTATTTTTTCAATGATAATAATGTTTTTTTTTTATTTTCCAGGTATGTAGCATTTAATGGCTTGCGTACACAAGTTACGACCCATGACTGACTGGATTTACGTGCTGAGGTATGTCCGAAATATTATTATCAGATTCCGTAACAACGGACAGAGACAGTTTAACAACATATAGAAGTGGACAATGGGACTAGTAGGTAGACTTGTATTTAATTGATGAGTATAAAGGAAATGTTGATCCTGCTACGTGTTTCTGAGAGTAATCCTGACAAACATACAAACAGAGACAAAAACGTTAAATAAAATGAAATAAATTAAATATTTTTAATCGTTAACATTATAAACATATTAGTTATCAATATTATAAAGCAGCTTTTTGTCAGGCGCGGGCCACCAGGCGACAAAATGAACTAAAGGTGGGACCACACTTGTGTGTAACCCTAACCAGTATACCTAAGTATAATTTTGATATATTTTATGACTTCTTTCACGGGCCGCAAGCAAGACGTCGGCGTCGGAATTACAATATTTTTTACAAATAATTTTACAAAATTTTAACAAAATAATAAAATACAAGCATTGGTATATTGTGGTAGACTGATACCCAAGCTAGACTATAGGGGCCTGTATTTCGGGTCACCAGGTCTCCACCATTATTATCATAGGTATTTTAAGAGAGTATCAAATACTTTGGCAAATAACAAATAATCTTCTAATAATATAAATGCACATAGGAAAAAAAATATGAAGTATAAATTCAACGGTACCTCCACGTATCCTCCATGGTGTATAGTCGAATACAAACGTTATAGCTATATATTATATAATAAGGGTTCCATTTTTAGGCACTGACCCTAAAAGTAAAGATTTAGAGGAAATGTTTATTAAAACGTAAAAACGCCTACGTACAGTCTGCTACAGCTCAGCGGCTGTGAGGAGCTCTCACCTCGGTCTGCTGGAGACGTCCTAATTAAATTTGCTGTACAAATTTCCCGTCAAACGCCTCACAGCTTAACGTCGAGCAATTTAATTCACCTGCGAAATATTTAAATTTCGTTTCTCGCTCTTATTCCGAGATTTATTAGAACTAACTCCTTTTTAAGCATTTTTTTAAATAGTAGGTTAAGGGGGGCAAACGAGGAGGTGAGGTCCATTTTCATGACTTCCGACGCCCATAGACATCCGCACAGAGGCTATCAGATGTGTTGCCCTTCATCCTCCTCGGTCCTACATGAGCCACCGGCTATTTATACACCTTAACCACCACAATTCGGCAGTGTGGCACTACCTCGTTGATTGCACGTTTGCCTCTTATATGAAAAAAAAACCTATTTTCCTAACGTTATGAATTCGGCTCCGTAAGCCATTCATTCGACATTCAATACCCGACAGCCTGACTGCACGACTGCACACGCTGTATCGACTATTCATAGTTTTTGAATTTCTGCCATCGGAGTTTCGAACGAAAATGGATTGGAAAAAGAAATCATTGCTAAAAAGACTTGAATCCGCGACCCCTAGTGTAAGTAACGTGAGGCACAACTTATTACTTTACCACAGGGTAAAACATACCCACACAGTAACTATTACTGCAATTTATTTACTGGCTAACCACCCATACCTGCCTGCATAATCAGGCCCTGCGACGAGAATATGATCTTGTATTATCTGGTCCGAGTCGGATGCGGCACGAAAGTAATGGCAGATCGTCAGTCTTGGCTTTCATCAACAGCCCATGTCGGATACTAGTCCGTGAAGACTTTAACCCCTCCTGTCGCAGTCGGGTAAGAGTGGCCCCAATTCACAACGAACATTGTTCGATTTTAGAATATACAAAGCTAACTATATTTTTTGTATATTATAAAAGCAAACATTTTTGTGAAAACTCAAACGTAAAATATGAATACAATAATAATATTCAACTCTTTATTACTCCTAATGTACATACTTAAATAAAAAATAATGTTAAATACATTTATTTATTAGGAGCACAGCATGTTATCTAGTGTCGAGTTTTTATTATTTTTATTTTATTACGTTTCACATTCAGAACAGTTTTGTTTTTATATTTATCGTCACGCGAAAATATAATAAAAATATTTGAAAAGTATGTTTTTTATTCCCTACAAGCTTATACCTGACGTTGTATGGATGATATCTACGGATAATAAAATGAAACCCCCCAAATTTTAATGTATCCGTAACTAATTTAGAACAACTGTATCGTAGTTGATAATTATATATTTGCTTTCGTTATGGCGTGGACAAGAGCCGTATGGAGGATATGTTTGAAATATTTTAAGGAAATTATTAAAAATAACTTCAAAAAGTTAAATATTATATTATAGTGTAAGATTTTGTTACCCTTACTACAAATCCAATTAAGGCAATACACTTATGTAGAGTCAGCTAGATTATTAAAAACCGGGGGTTTTGTTCTCTAGAGAAGTGAATACACAAGAATGGACATTTTACGTCAGCGCTGTGACCCTTAAAAGGGCAGGTATAGGTACGACACACATCATTAGTAAAACTTGTATCTTACAAGTCTTCCTAAAGGGTAAACAAAAAGTTATAACATGCAAAAAGGTTTCATGAAAACTAACAAGATATTTGAAGAGTATAACATAACATCTACATTTTGAAATATATGTAATATTTGTAGAGTATCAAAATAAGCTAGATCATTAGTGTCAACACACTATAACGAAGCAGACTGAGCCACGCGCGGCAATCGAAAATAAATATACCCTATAATCGTCAGCAGCCCGACTTGGACATAGGCCTCTCCAGCTCCACAGGTGGAGATCACAAGATGCTTGCAACTAGCGGTTCCCCGCCACCACGACCAAGTCATCAGACCACAGAGTAGGAGGTCGCCAAACACTGCGCTTATATAGCCTTATTAATAAACATAGATTAACTTTACTCCAAGTATAAAACTAGAATCTGTCAAATTCCTTAATAATTGACAGTAACATACACATTGCCGTAAGCTCTGGCTTATAATTAACCATAGAGAGCAGAGTGAGATCAGGAAGACTGACTGAAGAGAATCTGTTAGAGTATCATCGTGGTTACAGGCATACGGCTACAACGTCTTATGACATAGGCATCTGTCCACTCTGGTGTGTCACCACTGTTCTACTTCTACTATGAGATATGAATATGCAACACATATCTTCACACCAGTACCCCGATGCAGTCGGCCGAGGGAACCACGTGGGACATATCACGATCCCTACCCACTTCCCTAAGAGCCACAAATTTTGAAAAATCACTGCACATTCATGAGTCTCGTCATTCAAATTTACCTTTCAAATGAATCTCGTCAATATATTTTCCTCGGTACATTAGACACGCCGGATTCTCTCTTCCCGTCCCTTGCTACACTTACTTTACATTTACATACAAACAAGTGCGCAACATTTAAATAGTCTGCTACACTTTCCATAGGTAGTTATGAAGTTGAAAATGTGGTAACACTTTTCAACTCCCTTTATTGCTGCCTGTAAATAAATAAACCCTAGTCTACTAATATAAAATGTATTCACAGAAAAATCATAATATATAATAGGTATGTTAAGTTAACCTAAAACCAAATTATCACAGTAATTACTATTAGGTACATGCCATGCCATACATGTAATCACGACTTGTGTAAATCTATGTATAGTACATGCTTATGCAGTATGCACCTTAGTGGTTTTTTGATGCTATTATGTATTTTAATAAATTAATATTGTATATTTTGTGTTGATAGTACATAAAAAATAAATAGCAAAGAAGTCTATAAAAACATAATTTGTAAAAAGTCCCAAACTCGCAACTGATTTTTATATCGTAAAAAATGTAAAAGCCATATTACAAAGTCTGCTTATTTTTTTAGCAGTTAAAGGCATCTTATCTGTCTTAAGTTATTACTTTAAGTTATAACCATATCAATATTTAAAATCTTATACATTTTAAATAAGTGGATTGACTTGTCAGTCGCACTAAACAATCTGACATAACATAATAATATGTATTACTTGTGTGGTACATGTGTTTTCATGCGCTTTGCCTTATAAAAACGAAGTACCTACTCGTGTAACTTATAAAAAAACTCCCTACGCAAATAGAAATGAGCTAACACGTCAAATTCTCACTAAGAACTACCAGAAGAAAAACGGCTTTTGAAGAACAAAACACCGCTGTGGCGCCGATTGGGTCCATCCGTTTAAGAGCTGCCATACCACAGACACACAAACATCGAACTCAAACCACCCGTCTGTTTAAAAAGCCCCATTTAAATTCAAAACACAGTTCGCTTGAAAATTCACATGACCTCGAAAAGCTGATAAGTTGTTTAAATGCACGCAGTGCAGTCTACTTTAATGTTAAATATATTAAGTAATCTACTCTGCTCGGAGATACGTAATTTATAAACAGAAAGAAAAGAAAGTCCCCCGATTTCAAGTTTATAAGCCAATTAAAATCTCTTCATAATTTTCACGCTCTCATTAACTTTTCAACTGTTAATTAGTTTAATATCTGTGGTCAATTTCAATTACCATGGGATTTTTACGTTTAGAAAGAACCGCCTTGAAAATGAAACGTGTTTTTGTAGATAGATATGGACCATCGAACAGGTATCACTAAATAGTGACACTTCCCCATTGCCTATTTTTGCATATAGAGGCAAACGAGCATGCGAAGGTTTTTAATGGCTATCTACTCCCCTCCATAGACATTCGCATAGAGGTTATAAAGATTCGTAGCCCTCCTTCCTCCTTCCTCCTTCCCCATTATTCCCCAAAGCCCAAAGGAAACCTTACACAAGTTATATGGATACCGACGTACTTCTGTGTCCTTTGAGCGAGAGGCATCTCCCCGGTCGTGCTGATCTAATTAGCCTGCAATACTATGATACTAGCTCTTACCAAAATTTGTGTAATTGTGGTTAAATTTTTAACACTTTTTTGGCTATGGAAATGATATCTAGAACAATTTTAAAATTAATATTTAAATATATTATATTTTATCTAGCATTTCACAGAGAGAAACGGAAGGAGAGTAGGTCATTGGCATTGCAGTGGGACGTACCAGGTTCATCATCATCATCATCATCATCATCAGCCTATTGCAGTCCACTGTTGGACATAGGTCACATAGGCCTCTCCCATAGCACGCAACTGGCCTCGATCTTCGGCTAACCTTTTAACAATATATTAAAATAATATAATAATATATTAAATAATATTTAAGGTTATTGTAATTCCTGCCTGATAAATAAATCGGAAGCGAATCTGAAAAAGTTAGCTTTGTTGGCGTCAACCTTAATCTTTAGATATGTAGATTATTATATCGTAGAGCGGGAAGCTAATTAAAAACCTGCAAGGGGAGCCGGAAGGCGGTACCAGCTAATGACCCCGGCTTGGTTGTGTACAAATATAAGAGATTATCATCTGTTTTCATAAAGAAGCTAAGTCCCCTAGCGCGTTTCAGCTCTGTAATATTTTTTCTTTATTTGTTATGAATATTGTAATGTATTCCTTTTTTTTATGGTATAGGGGGCAAACGAGCAGTAGGAGCTATTTTCATGACTACTGACGCCCATAGACATCCGCATAGAGGTTATACAGATGCATTGCCCGCTTTCCTCCTCCTCCCTCTATAGGACACCGGCTACTTACACACCGCACGAAACGCGACAGCACAGGTGTCACTTTACGCCGGTCTCGTGTAAGCGAGAGGTACCTCCCCGGTCGTGCCGGCTCAATTCGGCTGCATGCAAGCATGCAGTGTGGCACTATCTCTTTCTACTGTGAAATGTATGTGTGTATTTTAGAACGTGAAAGTAAATGCCCGGACCTAGTAATGTTATTACATTTATGAGCATATACTACGAACGTCATAGATATCAGAAGTAAATATCTCTATGACGAACGTGGTGTGTTTTTATTATATTACTGTATAATTTTGAATTTAGGGCGTAGAGGGTTTTCTAAATCCTCGCCCATAAACACATCTACACGACTTATTATTATGCATAATAAGTCTTTGTGTGTGTGTGTTTTATACATTACACCATCTCTTTAGTAGGACGTAGTGCCCTACATGCATGCCTGTAGACGAATTAGGCCGGCACGACCGGAGATGCTCTGTCTTTCACGATACCGGCTTATGAGAATGTTTATAGGTGTTGATATTCATGAAAATAGAGTCGTGATTTCACTATATGGCGCTGATTCGGTTATCAATATATTTAAAAATGAATTGCTGTTGGTTAGTGTCGTTGTAAAACTCAAGAACTGGGATGGTTTGATTTAAAACCAAAATCATTTCTCATTATCTCAATCATCATTTGTGGAGGTCCAGGGAAGGTTTAAAAGATATGTAAATATGCCATCAAAAACATTCTGTAAAAAAAAGCCAAGTCTCGCAGCTCCGATATTCTACCGTAAAAAGTTGTGGGATCCATGTAATATTTAGTCGGTTAATGTACCTATTTATTTAGCCGCTACTAAAGGAAACTATCTAGTTTTTACGTTAAATATTCTCATATTAATAACATAAAAATCTTTTACATTTTGAATAAATAGATCGACTTGGTCATCGCATTATTCAATTGTTTAGTCAAATGCGCCCCACGCGGTTGAAACTCTCGACTCAGGCTTTCTGCTTCATCCACAAAGTTACAGGGGATCGAAAATGGCCTGAATTGCTTCGAGAAGGGGATAGTAGAGCTGTGCCGCTTTTTTTCTTGACTTGGCGGGGGCACTGCCGTGCTCCCAGATAAAAAAATGCATTAAGAACTCTTTTTGTTCCGATTAAGTTTTGGCCGTATTTTTTCCAAAAATGTTTCGACAATCAATTCTGTGGCGGTACGAAGTTTGCTGATTCAGCTTTTTTTTTTTTTTTGGTATAGACTATACAGATGCGCTGCCCCCCTTTCTCCTCCCACCTCCATGGGCCAGCTACTCTTTTGATATAAATCAAAATATATTGCGTGTATATTTTTGCGTGCGAGTGTTTTTTGCATGCATGCCAGCACAATACTATCGTGTTTATCGACACCGTGCATTCGAATATAGTTTTTATTGCTTGTCCAAAGAGGTTAGTTCTGTATGTGTGTGTGTGTGTGTTCTGTAATGGTTGATTGATGACCGCTCGATAGACACTTGTTGATATTCCCAGTGCGCTTCCACCATGACGACTGTTGATTTATTTTCCGTTTGTTTCTACTTATGTAAAGAGAATGCCTACTGTGTTATGTGTATATTTGATAATGCGAATTTATAAACTATTTTTATAGGAGCCTTTTGATGACTATCAACGGTTATAAACATATTATTTATTTATTAATTTGAATTTACATTTACAGAAAAACCAAAGCGTACGTAAACAGACATTGCTTATGACAATTACGTAACAAACAAAGGCATATACGTCACAAGACAATATCAATTATAATACAACTACATATTATAACAACTAAAACATAATATTACACATATTAAACACATTTAAACATAACAAACATATAGACTAACACTATTCTAAAGACTTTTTACAAAATTTGGAGAATTGAGAATGACTCGTCACAAATATGTCACAATTAGGATCTGCTAACATTTTATTTAGCAGATGATGCGCTGAGTGTGTTGGAGCTCCAACGCGTAGAAGGACAGAAAGAAAAGAAGAACATATTCATAGAAGTTATACAAAGTATTGCTCTCCTTGCTCCTTCACACTCTAAGGGGCACCGGAAAATTGTATACCGCACAGGACGTGACAGCACAGCTGCCTCTGCACGACAGCGAGAGGTGCCTCTTCGATCGTGCCTATTCAAATCTTCCTTAATTTTAGTGGCCGGACTAGTTACCTTCCTGGCAATCGTAGATCAAATCACATCCCATAAATTGGTCAAATATTTTACTCAGGACTACATTTTTTTATCTAAACTTATTGTTTTTAGTTACAAGAGCTTATTTAAGTACATTAGTAATAACCTCATTGTTTGATAAATACATGTCACTTGGACACAAAAAAATAAAAAAATAATGATCTAACCAAGATCGTATGAAACGGGTGTCAATATGTGTCGATAGGGTCCATAGTCATTTTATGTAAGTACCTGTAACACATCCTAAGGTACTAAGGGCTAGGAAAAGGTGGTGTGAAAATTCCATAGATTAATATTTCTCATTTATATTATATTAACAACGATAAATACATCGAACAAACGAAACTATTATCTAGATGAGGTTTTGGTGCGGACAAGACTCGACATTACTGATTAAGATCTGTAACCTGACTCGTCTAGACTAATGAGGTTCCGTGATGGTGTAACATGAAATGTAAATTCACCGACAGACGGCGGACTGAGATCCTTTAAGCTTTTTTAATTTATTTTGTAAGGGAAAATATTCTTACAAGAATAGAAATTCTCTTTGTTAAAAGTGGATTTAAGATAATCTTAACTCTTTTATTTCTTTTAATTAATATATTTAACAAATTATAGGTAGGTAATTAATATTTTTGAATCTACTTTTATGAATTCATCAAAGATATTAATAGTCACATTAATTACTTAAATTTCTTTAATCTAATTTTATTTTGTCTTTTACATCTCTACCCTTTGGTTACAAGATCTTTCTTGTAGAGGCCTCGTATATTATGGTATAAAAGTTACTAATAAGACCAGTGACCTTATTTTTATTTAGTAGGTACCATCCAGTACCATCCAGTATCTTAGTAAGTACCATCGAGGTTCCGAGCCGCCTGCTTTGATTCCACTGTGATAATATCTTCGTGCAAGTTTCAATTACTGTTATACCAATATGCCATAGCCGTAGTCTGGAATAAACTACACCGATATTTAAATGTCAGACAATTTATTCACTGTCATAATCGCTGAAAGACAGCGTCCCTTCGGAAACTAAAGGAGCTCACAAACTTCGCAACATCCCGTCGTAACATCTTAAAATATCAATGGCAGTAAAATAGTTTACAGGTTACTAGTTTACTGCGTAATCAAACCACGGGCTCCTAACAGACGTAGAGGGTTATATCATTTCCATGTATGTTTGGATGAAATTTTGTGGCAACTTTTTTTTTTTATAATGTCGCGGCCTTCGCTGGCGCAGCGATTATGCCTAATGTTTATCATATTACTTTATACTATTTATTCTGTTTCGGTACCGTGTCCGTCCCGCCAAGAGCGGATTTGTATCTTTATATAGGTCCTAACCTTAAGCCTAGCATGGGGCCTAGTCCTTGCAAGGGTAGGAGAGGAGGGGAAGAGAAGGAAGGAGTAGAGGGATAATATATCTAAATAAATATAAGATTTTTTTTTCTGGTTGGTTTGTTGGTCTGGTGGTTCTCCTCTCCTCAGTGTTGTTGTGTTGTTCCAAACAGTGGGTTCGGATGGGGCGGAGGCTAGGCGGAACCCCCAACACTCGCGGCTGCCCACTAGGTCCCCTGCCCGGGGGGCAACGTTAGATAAGCCCATTGAGTGGGGGACAATTATTGAATGTTTGTAAAGTAACATGTATGTTACTGTTGTAAAGGGAGCGCATGGGCTAGTTTTTATGTAAGTAGGTAATGTATTATATTGATTAGAGGTAATGTAAGGAGAGTTGTTACGGGTGAGGTGAGGCGGTACATAGACCAGGTGGCTACTACTCTCCTACTCAATCATTTTTGTTATACATTTACGCGAAATCTAATGAACGGATTTAGAAGAATGAAAGAATGTATTTATTTGCACAATTCCAATTATTACAAACGAAACAATATTACAAAGTAACACATTTTAAATGGTTGCAAATCGGTCTCAAGGTTTTTAAAAGAATTTGCTGATTATTATTTAGATAAAATCGTCATATTTTGGATAAAATCGCAAGTAGATTAGACTTATAAATATTATACAATTATCCCGAATAAAAACCCTTGTAAATATTAGATGAAACCACACACATCTTCATTACAATGATAACGGAGACTCCGCCCGCGACGCTATCGCTCGCGCACGACTTTCGTAGCATATCTACTACCTACGGACCGTACCGCGTTTCTTTACTTATTCACCGGAACCATTGATCTATAGCACCGTTGAAAGTTATTCTATAACGTCACGGATGTATACTACTTGTTGCACGTCACTTTGCACGTATTTAGTAAGGATGCCGAATTTACCAGAGTGTAGCATTTAAAGTGTCAACGCAACAGTAACTCGCGTATTTAATTCACCTAGGTCAGCATTAGCCCACTAAACCCAGCCCATTGCCAATACCCCAGGACTATCAAGAGGGCGCATTCCGTGAGAGACCGGGCATCCCAAATAATAGGGCGGATGAATAATAAATAAAGATTGAAATTATATATATATATATATATTTTATTTATGGTAGGTATAGTGGGGCAAACGAACAGTTGTAGCCATTTTCATGACTACCGACGCCCATAGACATCTGCATAAAGAGTATACAGATGCGCTGCCCCCCTTTCTCCTCCCTCCTCCATGGGCCACCGGCTACTTACACACCGCACGAAACGCGACAGCACAGCTGTCACTTCACGCCGGTCTCGTGTAAGCGAGAGGTACCTCCCCGGTCGTGCCAGCCCAATTCGGCTGCATGCGAGCATGCAGTGTGGCACTACCTCTTACTAATATTTACTAAACCAACTGATGAAATGATACTATGATTGTCTATCATAGCTGAGGTGTATTGTAATAGTTCGCCAACTTCTCGAGACTAGATGAGTTTAGTTGCCGAAGCTTTTAATTAATTTAGCTGACGACGTCTGCGACACAAGTGGCTTAGGTACATACGTGCTGTACATGCAAAGGTATCGCATACGGAGATCAAGGGTCTTAATGAACAACTGGCGTTTTATAATTATTTGTTTCACTTCAGTGTAATTAATATATTTGTTTATTTGTTCTATTGTTGTTGCCGTTGCTGTTATTGTTGTATAGTTGTGTATAGACAAGCCCGCACCGACTCCGCATACGTATTTGTATAACAACTGTCACAATAGGCTAACAGTAAGTCAAAACCATGACATAACCCCGCGAAAAAATGTTACCAAATTGTTGAATGGCTTTAGTGTATAAGCAAATCTATATACATTATATATATAATGTCTAGTTTTGAACGTTGGTGTTGACTGTCGTAACATGTGTGTCTTACATTATTTTTATTGATTTTAATCTACTATACAGGGTTAGTTTTTGGTCACCGGCCATATTTTCAGGTTTGGTTCGGAATCAATAATACTGTCGATTTATGAAATAAAAAATATAAAAACATAATTAGTTACAATTACTTTGTCCCATGTTATAAACATATTTCTTGGTCACCACGTGGCAGCTCGCGTGTCGCGAAGCCCGGCGTCCTTGACCTTAAAGTTAATACAATTCGCGTAGGAACAACGATCCATGTATTTTTAAGGACTATTCAAATCGATTTTTATTTAACAAAATTACAATTCGACGATAATATTTTTTAAAACACACCCTTGGAATTATGTTTACTTCTTTATTTTAAAATTTGGCCGGTGACCAAACACTAACCCTGTATAGCAAGCTATATGTAGTAATAGATGAGCCGAGTTAATCCTTCTCCGTCAATATTCAGCCCTTACCTCCGTCTCCTGTTCTGCGCCTTCCTCCGTCCCTGGGCGGGCGGGTCGCTGGCGTACGCCCTGCCGTCCTCAGCGCTGTGGGCCGCTCCCATGCTGCCCCATGCCACTACACACACAAGTCCACTTCACTGTCGCGGCGCACGGTGCCGGGCGTCGTGCCTCAGCGAGTCGCGACGAGAGTGTGCGCGCGCGCATAGCGCACGCCCGCAACGATTCATTGCCGCAAGATTTAAGACGGTGGAGAATTAGATCACTACTGGGACCAGTGTTGGGTCAATTGTTAATAAATTTAATGACGATAATGCTAATTGATTTATGACCCACATAACGAAGGGGGGTTTTTTGGGCTTTTATTATATGGGAAAGTAAGTAATGTAAGTTATTCGGACAAGGTCGAATTCGTTGTCAGAATTAAATTGTTATAGATACCAGTGTTGGGTTAATTGCTAATAAATTTAATTATAGTATTATTGACCCCGTGGACGATGGCGAGATGAACCGAACTCCTTCCGGAAAGATTGACGCAGTCTGGCACTTGGTAAAGGGGTGTGGAAAGAGAGTAGCCTTTGCCCAGCTGTGGGACACATCAGACTATAACAATAATAATGCTAATGGTTTTTTGACCTACGTAAAGATTGTCTTTGGAGTAGCTATTTATTATATAGGAAAGTAAGATATAAGTTGCTT
Source organism: Calycopis cecrops (assembly GCA_001625245.1). NCBI lineage: Eukaryota > Metazoa > Arthropoda > Insecta > Lepidoptera > Lycaenidae > Calycopis > Calycopis cecrops. The sequence continues at coordinate 23,456 of LUGF01022548.1, read as the reverse complement.
GGACAAGGTCGGATTCGTTGTGAGAATTAAATCGTCGTGGAGTTAGGTCATCTGTTAATATATATGACAGTAATGTTAATTGATTTTTGACCTACATAACGACGAATTGAATATTTTTTTAAGTTTCTTATTGTAAAGGATAATAACATACAAAATTTAATTGATATTTAAATTCATATAAATTACCTTGTGTTTTAAAAGGATGATATCCTATAGCGATATTAAGTCATTGTCGATGTTAGTTCAACTTTTAATTCCAAGGAGACAATTCTAATTTTAATCCTGATTGTTTTTGAACTGATAACATAATTACAGCTGAATTGGCTGACATGTTTAGCGGTGAGGACATAGGGTCAAATACGAACTAAGACGTGGCTAAAGTAGATCTACCCTAACTTTTGCTGTCGCTTAATATTTTCTCCTGCCTTATATATTTCCATGAGTAATCAAAACATGTACTGCTGACTGATTATTATTATTTCCATGGGTGTTGTTAATCTGGAGATAACACTAATAATTCTAATAAATATGTTTTATTCTGAAGCCTTGATATTTAGCATTATTAAGCATGTTCGTATTTCATAGTCACTTACCATTAGACAATACCACCGCTCGTCAGCTTGTGATGGTTAAATGTAAGAGTTGCTGTGATCTCCTCAAGCTGGGTGATGGTTGTGCTGTGAAAGAGCGCAATCGCCAAAAAGTTTCCGACTCTGGTTGTGTGAATGTTTGTGGGCACCTTGTCGGTAGTCACCAATAAGTACAACTGCTCGTTTGGCCTAGTTTAACTTTACTAAGAGGTAGTGCCACGCGGCATTGCAGCTGAATTGGGCCTGTACGTCTGGGGAGGTACCTCTCGCTCACACAACATCAGCCTAAAGTGACAGTTGCCCGGTCGTGATTGCTGGAGTGTGTGTTTCCGGCGGCAATAGAGAGGGCAGAAGGGAACGCTGAGTTTGTTTCGCCGTTCTTCTCAGGGCAGGGCTAGCGTTGAACCGGTAGTAGATGTAATTTTTGACATTCAAAAACAATTTATTAAATTCTATTTTGAATAAAAATATTTTGATTATGATTATGAAATACGATAACACATCTGCGTAACCTCTATGCGGTTGTTTATGAGCGGTCGTTATGAAAAGGCTCCGTTTGCTCGTTCGGCCCCACACTATAAAATAAAGGTTCCCCGCCGTCCGCCCGTGGCTTGGCCCGCCGCACACTAATTACTCGGCGATCCGCTTGGAAATCGCTTCGCTCTCGTTTCCACTCATTACGCGAGCTGCTTTCCTCGTGGAGAATGTCGAGGAAGGACCGCCTCGGGGCGGCGAGTGGCCGCTCCACTTGCGTGCTGACGGCTGCTGTAACGCCAGCTCCCTGACGGGGTAGGCAGAGGGATGAGGCTGAATGCTAACGGAGACAGAAAAATGCAGAGGGAACAAAGTGCCACATATCACGACCTGTACCTACACGTAATATGCTGTATTCTCTTAGCATACGTCTTGCTTCCTTCACATTCTCTCTTCATACGAAGGCGCCGGTTACGAAGATTTTACTAGGCATATAATAAAAAAGCTAGCGTGTTATCGACAGTAAATTCTATTTACGCTCCCTTTACTTGCTATAATGTTGAGTGTGAAGGTTGAATGCTACAGGTACTGTAGAACTTGTGGACTGCGTTACAGCGGGGCCCTTTTAGGCGCTGGGCCCGTAGCGCTTGCAAGTCCCGCTACGTGGATAATATGGTACTGGTTACTTATGCTTTGTAGAAATAAATTTGAGGCAACTATAAGTTGGATAGGAAACATATTCATTATTATAATTTTTTATTTTTTATTTCTATAATTTTATATTTATAATTTTCATAACGGTCCGGTTTTCGGGCCTGGTAAACACCCATACCGTATTGGAGAGTACGTACCTGGTACCTACGCTTAATTGATTTTAAAGACATTTAACCATAAAAAAGTTGCTTGTTTAAATTTGCACATAGATGATATTTTGTAGATACGTGCGCTTCTCAACAAATTCCGAATGTATTTTATCTAATATTTTAGCTTAAAATTAAGTTTAAAAGCTACTGCACGTCGTTCTTGTAAAAACGGAGCTTATAAATTAATCCCAAAGGGCTGAAGCAGGCCTATATCCAGTAGTGGAGGCCGTCTGGCTGCTGATGACGGACAAACTCGGAGGAGATGTATAGTCGAAGATAATTTTAGCCATTCAAACCAGGATAAGCAGACTGTCGAACCGTTAACTGTGGAATAATCGACTAACGAGCGCCCCGCCATCTGCGACTCGGATCTACGCTTAGATTTATAGCAATCTAATATGCTTAGTGATGGCGCATTAGGAGAAATTTGCGAGCGAGTCGCGGGTTCGATTCCCGCTTCTCGAATGTACTTTTTTATAGTTTATACTGTGTACCAGCATCTCTAACATTGTATATTTCTAAATCATTGTGTGTAGTGGGAATCGTACACCTTATAGTGGTACACGAGCATATTGCGTGATGACTACCGACATCCATAGACATCCGCATAATTAGTTCGTAAACGTGGCAGGCGCAGTGGTAACACAGCTCGGGTAGGCGGAGCATGTTGCGCCAGGGGTCGCGGGGTTAAAATCCCGCCCTGGTCATGTTTAGCAAAGTATCTTAAAATCTAACACCGCGTATGTCAAAATATGCGACTTTTTAGGAGAGCTGAATAACCACTTTAAATATATATTTAGCAACAATCTTGAATGAAACTAATACAATTATTATTTCTTGTATGTTTTATTCGCCCAAATTCTTGTATTCGATTCGTCGAACTATGCGTCTTGCGATAACTCTATTGAATGTTACACTACAAAGTATTTTCGTCAATAAATTACATC